>BQNB010018800.1:46469-67768 GCA_026074375.1 Tanacetum coccineum | reverse complement strand
AAGCCGAAAATTTAAGATTAAACATAAAAAAGAGAGAATAGAGAGTACCATCAAAGGCTGTATTTTCTGTTTGCCCAAATGAGCCGCAGCTACATAAACAAAACCCACAAACATACAATCATCAAAATCAGAAACAAAGATTACCAATTTAATTAAGATACAATTCAATCAAAATCAAAAAACTCAAAAGATCCTCAAAACCTTTGGTGCCAGCTCCGTTGTGGTGGTAACATCAGAAATCCAAGATACAATTGTTGAATCTGTGTTGCGATGGTTTCAGGATACAACTTTTTTTTACCATTTCTGGGTTTTGTGTACTTTACATCTTGGAGCGGTGGATGGTTCCGATGGTTTTGAGAAATGGTGATTTGGTGTGTGTTTTTTTTTGGATATCAATATTGACATCTGATGGTTTTGAGAGATGGTTAGTGGGGCAGTGGATGATACATGGGAAACACTTGTCCAATACACTGATGAGTAAAGTGGGTGAAAGAACCGGACCGGGTGAATTATATATGGTTAACACAAATGGTAAGGTGAACCGGGTTTTGTAAAACATTAAATACTGCCTCGGGGAGGCAATCTTGACAATTAATATTAAAGGTATAATGTGTTTCTTTGTTGATAAAAATGTGAATTTTATTATCACATAAATTTCAATAATAACAATTAGCAAATTGTTCATTAGTGTAATAATTTCTGGTATACAACAATTATTTTTAACATCGTAGTTAACGAATAAGTATGCAAAAAACAAATTACAACTTAGGGTGCGTTTGGTTTGAAGTGGGGTTGGATTTGGTGTAAGGTTTAGGAGAGAGAAAATATATTTTTTAAATGAATTTTAAAATAAATTTAAATTAAATATATTATATAAAAAATAGAATTAGAAAAAGAATGTGAGAGAATTTAAATGTGGTCCCACACCTTTTATGAAAGGTAGGGTACCTTGGTGGGTTTTATGTAAACCCTCAAATGAGGGTGTGAAATACTATTTCAAAACCCACAAACACAAACCAAACAAACTTTTTTACTTTGACTCCATTCTCTCTATCCTAAAGTAGGATACCAAACGGACCCTTAGTTTCTTTAACCAGGACAAACCCCTTGTCAATCTCTTGATTTCACTATCTTTTTAAAACTAAGGTTATTTTTTTATTTTTTTTTTTTTTTTTTTTAGGGTTGATTCATCGGTTATGCTTTGCATTTTTAGGACGAAAATGATTAGAGGTATTAGAACCCTGACAGTAGAATCCTCCAATAAATTAATCCCCATTAGCCTGGAGGGAGGTTTAACTAGCGTCCGACTGTTTGGGCTATTCAAATGGGTAGTCGCCTGAGATTAGTCGGCACGCAATGTCGAGTCAGAGAACCCATATTAAAAAAAAGACACTTATCTTTGGGTTTAGGGACTCGTAGCTACCGAAGCCGTCATGAAGTGACTAAAGGGTCTTAACACAGTCTTTGGGGGTGTTGGGATTGGTTCAACTTAGATTATCTAATTATTTGTGATGGTTAAGAAAAAATATTTTCTTAATCACTAATCATGCTTAATAATTTGTTTGTCCATACCTTAAGTGATTACTAATCTTAGAAATGGAATTTTACGATTAATAATTTGTAAACGTTTATTTTTATCGTAAGCGTTTTTACATTTTGTTATTATCAAAACATTGAGAGGTCGAAAAATATAAATAACGTTTTTAGACATTATTTGTATTAATAGTCTCCTCCTTTTTGATGATGACAAAATATAAACTTATTTTGTATAAAATTAAAGGTTTCAAATTATTAATGAGTTTCATTTCATTTCTCCCCCTTTTTGTCGAAATCAAAAATGGATGATCGTCGAATTGTTGTAGAAAGAAAGAAGTCAACGATATCAAAACTCCCCCTTGATGTATGCCCCCTCGTTTTGGGGCACCAAGAGATCGATCTTACAAAAATTGTTTGCTACAAAACAAAGTTAGAGGTGCAAGTGCAAGATAATATATTCCCAACTAGTAGCAATATAACAATTCATGCAAGTTAAGTTATAAAGTAGTTTCATTCATTACTTAATAAGCTCATACAAGAAGCATACTACATGCAAGGAAAATAGTACTAAGTCTAATAAAGAAACATTCATTCATAAATTACACTACAATCTAAACATACTTCATAAGGTAGATAGATTTAACACAACATAAATCCTAGATGATCCTTGATTCATAGGAAATGACTTTGAGCAAAAAGGTTAGGGTGACCAATTATGAGGTGATATGACCTAGTTTTTAAAGGTGAGGTGAAGAGAGTGAATTCATGTTAGAAGTGAGATCATACTCAATGTGAGCAAACATTAGGTTCATCTCATCCCTAAGAGAAAAGATAAGATTGCAGTTGTGAAAACAACAAAGACAAGTTGACCTATGATAGTCATGATAGTTGAAGTAAATGGGATGACCCATAAGAGGTGCATGAGGTTGTGGTTGTGGTGAATGTGGTGATGGAATATCAAGAATGTGATCAAGAGGAGTGATTGGTGACAAAGAAAGAGTGATATCCAAAGAAGGATGACTTTGAAGTGGTTGAGGGTTTGAAGGTCTAAGAGGAACATCCGAGATGTTGTCAAGCAAAGGGTTCAAAGGTTGAGGAGAAGTTGGTTCATTTGATAATGGTGGTGAAATTTGAAGTTTTGATTGAAAAGAAGAAGATGTGTTCTCTTGGCTTGATGAGGTTTGATTGGTTGATGGATTTTTTAATGGTGCATTTAGAGGAGTTAGAGATGAAGTTGTTATAGGAGAAGGTGTAGTGAGGTTTTCATCATCATTTGTGAGATCAACAAATAGTTGTTTTCGGGGTATGATGGTGAGTTTGATTTTCTTAAAGCCATGGGAGGAAGAGGCTTGAGTAGAATCCATGGTAGAAGGGTTTGAAGAAGATGAAGATGATAAAAAGAGTGGGAAGGATGGCTTATTTAATTAGAAAGCATAGGATTAAAGTGGCAAAGCATGAGGATTAAGAGGATAGATTCCGAAAGTGGTTTAGCAAAATGCAGGAAGTTTAGCTGGGCCTAGAGAAGAAAATAGTCAACTGCATAGAAAATCAGGTAGTCACAGTATAATTTTTGTGACTATGATGGCGGTCTCATAATTATATGGTGGTCCCAGATATATTAAGGGGCCGCCCAGTATTTATGGGGGCCGTTTTCTAGAGGAGTGGAATTTTTCCTGTTTTTCAAATTTTTGTAAAACATGTCTAGAAAAGGTTTCCTAAAGACACCCTTTTGCAGTCAATCCTATTTTACCAGGGATCATCTAATATCTAATAATCAAATTTACAAAATTGACTATCCTAGATTCTATTAAAGAAGCACATATAGGTATATGAACTAAGAGATAATCATGCATAATATAAGTAGCCATATTGTATCAAGGTGCATACAAACAAGTGTTTAGGATGATAAAAATGAAATGAACATCCAAGGCAAGTAATATTGCCCGCACTACGTACTAAGTTACTACTAAATATCATAGGTTTAAGTACTTAATCATAATAAGGCAGTAAATAAAATTAATATTGTCATATAGCAATTTTCCAAATTGCTCACTTCTTCATGTTTCTCCACATGTTTCTGAGGCCTTTCCCGATTGACCTTAATTCGCCATGATGCTCATCTCATAACTGAACTTAACGGTTGATGATTTCGGTTTGTTGGGTGTAAAATGGTTCCATGTCAAGGTCAATGTTAGGTGGGTTTTGAAAGACTTGAGGAACATCATTTGTTAACGAATTAACAAAACGAGTGGGGGAAGGAGTGCTTGCACGCGAGGTCCCTTCGTCATTCCCATCATTATCATCATCGTTGAGATGAGAGGATGATGGTTGATCAAAGGCGGAGGAAGAAGAAGTGGAGTGACTACCTCTTCTCGTGCCATGATCCTTTCTAGTCCTTCGCTTTTGTTGAGCGGTAAGAGGATTCATGACACGATCGTACAAGACATACGACTCATTTAACAACTTAGGACTCTTACTCATGACTAATTTAAACAAGCGGGTTAATAGCATACCATATGATAGAATTAACCTAGATTGTTTAGTGACCCACTCCATTCGTTTTGCTATATAATATGCCAGGTTGAAGTTTTCGAATCTTGTAACACAATAGAGCATGTAACAAAGACACGCGGGAACATGGTCCCGATTACCCCCCAGATAGAAGACATTTTCTCAGATAATTTCTTCCAAAGGCTTCAGGGTTGACACAATTTCACGAGTGAGAATTTAATGATCATGAACATCAATTTCTTGCTCATGACGGATGCGACGGACTTGACCTTCTCGATCAATTCGAATATACAAATTGATGTCATCAGAAGAAGGATGGTTGGTTTGATATGGACCATCCGTAGGGACACCATATGCCAGCTCGTCAAATGACCACTTGTCGGTAAAGACGCAAGCACCCTCACAAGGTATGTCAAGAATTTGAGCAAATTCTTCAAGAAAGTAAGAAAATAATTGATTTTAAATCACAAATTCGATGAACATTTGACCTTCGTCGGAATAGTTTATTTGATATTGACTATAAAATTTAAGTATGAAGCGAGGACAAATTTGGTCATTAATTTCAAGAAGACACTCAAACTCAAGAAAATGAAACAAAGATCGAACATAGTTTAGATCCACAAAGTCATCAAAAACCACCCGACCCTCATAAATGTAGCGACTTTCAAGGTTTCTTAGTCTTTCTTTTATGGGAGTTGATTGGCACACTCTTATTTTTTTATCCATACACTTAAATGTACAAACTGATAAAGCATTATTCAATAAATGTACAACTGGTTAAAGCGCATAATAGAGTGTATAGATAAAAAATAAGAGTGTGTAAATCATTAGCCTTCTTTTATAAGTGAACGGTATTCATGTGAAATCATTAGGATATAGTGTCTTATATTTTTATGGTCTTCAGATGATTTGCGAGGCATGACTACCTAGAAAGAAAGTATTGAAGTCACATTTTATTATCATTTACTTGTAATATTTTATGGACATTGTTTCTAGTGTATGCCTAAATGTGACAAATGTGGAGTAACGATTAACTCGACCTAAAAATAAAATCCTAAGAGTTAACCCAAACACTCCTTAATTTGATTTTGCTCATCCAAACATGTCAAAAATTACATATTAATTATGTATCTCGAATTTTGTTCATGAGATCATTATGCATGTGTTTGAAAACGTTTTTAAGTTGTATTAACAATGCATAACAATAAGTGATTTGAAAATAAAATTGGGGTTTTGGTTCGAAATCAATTTTTCGACAAACTCACTAGCGTATGTAAATCCTATGTCTAAGGGAAGCATACAAGTTATACATTATATCATAGTAGTCCTAATTGTAAAAAATTGAAAGAAAAATAGAAAATCTCCAATTTCAATTTTTGTGTTCATCATGAACCCTAGACTCAAATTGAAAGAAAATAGATGTTAACCTTAATTTTATATAAGTCAAACAAGAATGTTTACAGTCGTCTTTGTTTAGATTAAGTCTTGTAAAGTAATAGGCTAGTCGGGTTAACTGGGCTTGGATTGTAATCTAATATTGCTTGTGTTTTGGGCTTAAAGCCCAACACAAGCCAAGCCCGGCCCAAGAAGAAAGTCCATACACTTCATGTGGGCATGAGACTATAAATAGGACCCTCTCCACACATGGAGAGGGTGTTGGTTGCCATTTTTTGTGTGTGTAACCATACCAAACTCTTTCCTTCTCTCTAATCTAATCTTCCAATCTTTCCTTTCTCTTTTTGCTTCTCTAGCTTATTGCTTATAGTCGGTTTCGCTTGATAGCGAGCACAATAACATGTTGCATGTACAATTTCTGGTCTACTTGCTGTTAGGTACATGGGTGCTCCAACCATACTATGATATTTTGTTGGTTAACCGAAGTTCCACTCAAGTCAGCATCTAGGTGTTTCATAGCCATTGGAGTACCAATGCTATCACATGAGGTCATACCATGCTTTATAAGTATCTCTTGAGCATACTTATCTTGGTTTATAAAGATACCACGTGGGGATTGGTGGATCTCAATTCCTAAAAGGAATTTTAGCTCCCCCATCATAGACATTTCAAACTTGCTGTGCATTAGTTTTTCAAACCTTTTTGAAAGTTTTGGGTTTGTAGAACCAAAAATAATGTCATCAACGTAAATTTGCACAAGCAATATGTCTTCCCCTTTTTTAGTAATGAACAAAGTTGGATCAATAGAACCTTTGGAGAACCCTTTGGATATCAGGAGGGTGAAGAGTTCATCGTATCATGCCCTTGGAGCTTGCTTGAATCCATATAATGCCTTCTTTAGACGATATACTTGGTTTGGATGATATGGATCTATGAATCCATCTGGCTTGTTTACGTACACTTCTTCCTTCAGAGGCCCGTAAAGAAATGCTGTCTTGACTTCCGTCTGGTATACTGGAAATGATTTGTGTGCAACATACGCAACGAATAACCGAACAGCTTCCAATCGAGCTACTGGAGCAAATGACTCTTCAAAGTTAATTCCTTCCTGCTGGGTGTATCCCTTAGCTACATGACGAGCTTTGTTACGAATTACAGTATTCTCCTCATCACGTTTGTTTTTCCAGAGCCACTTCATGTTAATGACATTTTTGCAAAGTGGTCTGTCGACTAATTCCCATACATCTAATCGATCAAACTGTTGAAGTTTTTCCTGCATCACTTCAATCCATACAGAATCAGTCATGGCTTCATGATATTTCTTTGGTTTGGTTCGATTACGATGAGTGCGAACATGCACATCTCGCCATCTGTTTCTAGCTGACGCCTTGTCCTATTTGATTGAGAAGGATTTCTAATGACTTGTTCTAACGGATGATCATTTGTCCAACAATATTAAGAAGGATGTCGTTGATAGAATGTAACGAGTCAACATAATGAGACGATGTCTCCTCTTGTTCTTGTACCGGTGTACTAAAGACGTTGATAAATTCATCTTCGTCAACTTGTGCATATTCTTTATTGGTTTCTGCTTGAATAGTGTTCTCATTGGCAGTGATAGTTGGTACTTGAGTTGGTATTTGACTTGTAGTTTCAGTTGTTGTTTAAATGTTCAATGGAGGTGTATCTGCAGCAACGGTTGTTGTAGTAGATTGAGTTGTGTTTTGTTGTTGACGTTTATCAGGAGCATCAACAGCGTTTACAACGGAAGACTTCGACACAACTTGGGTAGTTCCATTGAGTAATTCATCGAACATCAGACTAAATAGCAAATCCAGCTCATTTGAACATTCAAACAACAACTGAAACTACAAAAACACAACACAATGTCATCATAACAAGTGGTATCATACGCCAAGGGGTTTTTGGTGATTTTGTTCTTAGTTTTTCTTTGTTTTTCGCTTGGTTCAAACACCACACAAAAAGAGGGTTTCATTTGTATGTGTTTAAAAACCATAAAGCTTGCAACTTTCTTGTTTATTTACCTTTGTATAGGCTAGAAGTACAAGTAGATCCCTAGGAAAAACATCAAAATCTTGATCTTTTATGTTTTTTTTGTTTGAAAAGGGTTTTGTACTAAGAATCTTGATTTTAAACTTTTTGTCTTAAAACCCATAAAGTTTGTGTTTTTATGCTGCTTCTAGTCTTAGATAGGTAAGAAGTACAAGAAAAATCAGGTAAAAACGTCAAAAAGTAAGTATTTTGGTGATTTTTTTGTTTTAGGTTTCGAACTTTGTTGGGCGATTTATACGTTTAGGCGAATTATACGTACTTGGCTTAGGCGATTTATACGTATTAACTAGGCGAGTTATACGAGGCGAGTTATATGCATTTGTCTAGGAGAATTATACGCTTTTGCCTGGGAGAATTATACGCTTTTGCTTGGGAGAATTATACACTTTGCTTGGGTGAATTATACACTTTTCTTGGGTGAATTATACACTTTTACTGGGAGAATTATACACTTTGCTTGGGTGAATTATACACTTTTCTTGGGTGAATTATACACTTTGCCTGGGAGAATTATACACTTTTATTGGGAGAATTATACACTTTGCTTGGGTGAATTATACACTTTTCTTAGGTGAATTATACACTTTGCATGGGAGAATTATACCATTTCTCTTGGGTGATTTATACCATTTCCATTAGGTGAATTATACGGTTTTTCTTTGATTTGTAAAATCCCATAAAATATTAACTTATTTTCTCGGTTTTATCAAGAATTGTAAAATCCCGTGTATTCCTAAGACTCAATCACTTGAAAAACTTAAGATCCGATATACATTCACAACTTCATCAAAATGTCAAATACCAGTAACATAATGCAAACTCAAACATCGAATGCTCTTCACAAGCTATCATGGGCAGGTGGTAAAGACCGTCCACCAATGCTAGCACCGGGTAATTGCGTTCAGTGTAAATCCATAATCAAGAGATACATTGACACCAAACCTAACAATGAACTCATCTACTACTGTCTCCAGAATCCACCATACAAGTTCAAATGGACATAGAAAACTATTCCAGTTGTAGATGGTAATTCAGAAACAACTACAGAAGGGTACATGAAGAACTATAATAATGTTTCACAAGACATACGAGATCAACTGAATGCTAAAGCTGAAGCTGTTCAGATAATTCTCACAGGGATAGATAATGATATTTACTCCACAGTTGATTCTTGTCCAAATGCATGTGAAATGTGGAAATCCATTAAAAGGTTGAAACAAGGTGAATCAATCAATGCTCAAGATCTTAAAACCAGTTTATATTAGGAATTTGGAAAATTCACATCACGGGATGGTAAATCACTTTAATCGTATTACTCAAGGTTCTACAAGATGATGAATGACCTTGTCAGGAATCAGTGTGATGTTACAAATCATCAAGTAAATGTTCAGTTCTTACTTCAATTACAACCAGAATGGCAAAGGTTTGTGACACTTGTTAAGCAGAATCAAGAAATGAAGACTGTCTCCTATTATAAACTTTATGACATCGTGAAGCAACACCAGAATGAAGTCAACAAGATAAGAGATGAAAGACTAGCACGTATTGCTAATCCACTTGCACTTGTTGCACAACAACAACCAGTTTACCATTCTCAAAACCATCCGATTCATTACACTCAAAATTCCTCAACCAGATCACAACCAACTGCTACCAAAAATAGAGGTAAAACAATTATCAACTCTCCTCTACCCACTTATGATCAAGAACCTACTATGGTTGCTGAAGATTATGAAATATCAAAGGAGAAGGAAATTGATAAACTCGTGGATTTAATTTCTCTATCATTCAGAAAATCTACAAACCTACCAACAACAACCTCATAACTTCATCAAACATCGGTAGAGCACATCAGTTAAAAACTCTAAGAATCAACAGAGGAACTTGGTATGATAATCAGAGGGCAGTTAATGTTGCTGGGGCTAGGGAGAATGTAGGTAGTCAGGTAGTGCAAAAGTCTAGGATTCAGTGTTATAATTGCAAGGAATATGGGTATGTATTAAGGGAATGTCAAAAACCAAAACGGGAAAAGAATGCAACTTATCACAAGGAAAAGATGTTATTGTGTAAGCAAGAGGAAGCCGGAGTTCAGTTGAATGCATAACAAGCTGATTGAAAGGATGAAACTGATGATGAACCTGACGATCAGGAATTGGAAGCACATTATATGTACATGACATAGATTCAAGAAGTTACTCCAGATGCTGCTGACAATTCTAGACCCATCTTTGATACTGAGCCGTTGCAAAAGGTACAAAATGATGATGATAACTATAATGTGTTTGCCAATGACAAAGAACATCCTGAGCAACCTGAATTTGTTAATGACACATATCTGGAGGAACAAGGTGACACTAACATCACTATTGATTCATTAGATATGTGTAATATTTGAGAAACGGTTGACCAAGATGATGATGATCTTGCTAAAGAACGTGATTTGCTTGCTTCTTTAATTGAGAAACTAAAATGTGAAATTGATGACAAAAAAACCATAATAAATTTTTGGAATCATCAAACAAGGCTTTAGTTGAAAATTTGAAAGGTGAAATAAAGGATTTCAAAACCAAAAATAAAAGTTTATAATCATCAAATAACCATTTTAAAGAAGCAAACAATGAACTGTCAAAGACTAATCAGTTGATGTTAAAAGACCTTAAGAAGTTCCAAGCTGAACTTGATAGGTATCATGATGTGAATTATGCGTCAAAGGTGACAATTGATTATACAAAAGCTAAAGGGTATTTAATGTCATACAAAATAAAATTTGAAAAGTCATTTAATGAATATACTCGAAATATAAACGATTTAAATCAAACGATTTTAGAAATGAAAATGGAGCTTTTTGCACATCAAGAAACCATCTTTATAATGTTACAAGAAAAAGGGGCTCAAATTAAGTTTTATAAAACTCGTGAAGACAAAGAAATTGAAAAGGTCATTGCTTTAGAAAATAAGGTCAAAGATTTGGATGATATTATTTACAAAACCGGTTAATCAGTTCAAACAATGAATATACTTAATCGTAATTGTAAAACGAGTTTTGTTAACCTGAGTTCCTCAAGAAAGCCCAAAGAGCGAATCCTCGTCTGTATGATATAGGATGCTATAATGATAATCTTGCTTTAATGTTAGCCCCTGAATCTGACAAAACTGCTCAAGAAAGTCGATCAAAATTAAGTGATTTAATCAGACCTTTTGATTATAAAAACTTAAATAATCTTTATGATTTGTTCGTTCCACAACGTGAAAAATCGCCTGAACAGAGATATTTTTCAGAAAGGTCAAAAATGAGTCATACACATGTCATGAATGAAAATTCAAAAGAGTCTTTTAATAAACAAACAACTTTGTTAGAAAAACGGATGGATGAATCCATTCCGTGGGATCAAAAGTGTAAAAGCTTTAAAGAACTTTTCAAAATTAAAAGAAGTGTTGACACTATTTTTGATGGAGTGGAACGTTGCAAACAAACAATCGCTAAAAGAACGTATTTTGGTCACATAGATCCATTCATTCAAAATACAATCGAAGGAAATTTTTGTCCACAAATTCGAAGAGTCAATGTTGATTTAAAAAAATTTCATTTGTGTTTGAAAGAGGAAATTGTTGCTGATTTGAGATACTTTAATTTTCTTGAATATGAAGTAGACTCTCTCAAATCTCAACTAGAAACTCAAAAAACATAATTTTTGAATGAAATCGACCGACTTTCCAAGGAATATTATTATGCTAATCACATGAATGCTATACTTGGTGTATATACTACTCTCGATGAGTTAACTAATTTACAATGTGATTATGTGGACCAAGTTGTCAAATGTGAACGTCTTGAAAAAGAGCTTTCAAAAAGTAATACAACGTCAAAGAGTTTTGAAGCACTTAAAAAACATACGATTAATCTTGAACTTGCTTTACAACAATGTAAAGAACAGATAAAAAATGAAAAATCTTTTAAAGAAAATTAGTCAAACGTATTTCTAAAAGAACGTGAACAATATTTGAAATTCAAGACTTGAAAGCTCAATTACAAGACAGAGGCATTGCAATAAGTGAGTTGAAGAAACTAATTGAAAAGATGAAAGGAAAATCTGTGGAAACTAAGTTTGAAAAATCATCAATTATTCGACAACCGAATGCTTTTAAAAGTCAAAGACACTCAGTTTTAGGTAAACCGGCTATTTTTAGATTCTCTTGCGAAGACAAAATTTTCAAAATCAAAGTCAATTACCAAAAATAATGTGTCCAATGATCTTTCAAAACCAGTCACTGCACAGATTTGCCTCAGAATATGAAGTCAATTTTAAAGAACACAAATGTGATTGCACCAGGAATGTACAAAGTGCACACAAGGCCCAATTAACCTAGAACACCACAGTTGCCTCAAGACATTAGGAAAACTAACAAACGCGTATCTTTCTCTACAGGGGTAACTCCTACTACTAGTGTTAGCAGACCACAACTTAAGGACAATTAATTAGAAAATAGAGTCATGCTTAACAATAGTCAATGGAAAAAGTAACAAGTAGAAGACCACCGTAGGAATTTTAAGTTTTTAAAAAATAAAACGTCTGTAACTGTGTGTAATGACAGTTTGAATGCTAAGACCTCGAATGTAAACTTTCTTTGTGTTACTTGTGGAAAATGTATGCTAAATGCCAATCATGATATGTGTGTTCTTCATTATATTAATGGAGTGAGTTCTAGGACTAAACAGCCAATTACTGTGCCTATTAGTACTAGAGAACCCAAACGCGTTGTGAACCAATCTGTTGCAATATCCCATAAGAAAACAATTATCACAGAATCCACTATCAAGAAACCTAGAATCATAATTAGGAAGCTATATGAGCAAGTTAGTAAGACATGCAGTTGGTGGTATCCTAAGTTTACACCATCTGGATACAAATGGAAACCTAAGTCCCCAATAGGAAATGCCAACACAAATGTTAGTATGCCTCTAGAAAATGCATCTAGAACTGCTAATATTTTGGAACCTATGACTCCTAGGTGTTCTACTATGTCCAATACTCCATCGTCCTCTAATTATTTTGCAGCTCATAGAGATAATTCTATTCATCGTTGACTCTGGGTGCTCAAAGCACATGACGGGAAATCTCAAGCTTCTAACTAATTTTGTAGAGAAATTTATGGGAACGATAAAGTTTAGAAATGATCAAATTGCACTGATTCTTGGTTATAGAGATCTGGTTCAAGGAAAAATCACAATCAAGAGGGTTTACTACGTCAAAGGGCTGAATCATAATTTATTCTCTGTTGGTTAATTCTATGATGGGGATTTGGAGGTTGCTTTTCGGAAGTCTACATGTTACATCCGTGATTTGAAGGAAAATGATCTACTCACAGGTTCTCATGGCACATATCTGTATTCCATCACCCTTCAAGACACATCCACTCCCAATCAGATTAGCTTAATGGCTACAGCTACATTGTCACAAGCTTGGTTATGACATCGTCGTCTTTCTCACTTAAACTTCGATTCCATCAACTTGCTGTCAAAGAATGATATTGTGATTGGTCTTCTAAAGTTAAAATTCGTCAAAGATCATCTTTGTTCTTCTTGTTAGTTGAGGAAAGCTAAACGAAAGTCTTTTCACACAAAGACTACCCCGAGCTACAAAAGACGGTTACAACTTCTACACATGGACTTATGTGGTCCTATGCGGGTAGAAAGTATTAATGGAAAGAAATATGTTCTCGTAATTATTGATGACCACTCCAGATATATTTAGACTCACTTCTTGAGGTCCAAAGATGAAACACCCAAAGTTGTCATCGATTTCCTCAAACTTGTTCAAAGAGGACTTCATGCTCAAGTTAGAACAGTTCGAACTGACAAAGGCACAAAATTCTAGAATAAAACTCTGTATGCATACTTTGCTCAAGAAGGGATTGAACACCAAACGTCCGTTGCTCGAACACCCGAACAAAATGGGGTTGTCGAAAGACAGACTCGTCAAACATGCATACATTCTATCAACGACATCCTTCTAAACATCGTTAGATAAAAGATCATTCGTTAGAACAAGTAATTGGAAATCCTTCTCAATTAATTAGAACAAGACGTCAGCTAGAAACAGATGGCGAGATGTGTATGTTCGCACTCACCGTGAGTCGAACCAAACCAAACAACATCAAAAAAGCCATGGCTGATTCTATATGGATTGAAGTGATGCAGGAAGAACTTTACCAGTTTGATCGATTAGATGTATGGGAATTAGTCGACATACCACTCTACAAAAATGTCATTAACATGAAGTGGCTCTAGAAAAACAAACATGATGAGGAGAATACTGTAATTCGTAACAAAGCTCATCTTGTAGATAAGGGATACACCCAACAGGAAGGAACTGACTTTGAAGAGTCATTTGCTCTAGTAGCTCGATTGGAAGCTGTTTGGTTATTTGTTGCGTATGTTGCACACAAATCATTTCCAGTATACCAGATAGACGTCAAGACAACATTTCTTTACGGGACTCTGAAGGAAGAAGTGTACGTAAACCAGCCATATGGATTCATAGATCCATATCATCCAGACCAAGTCTATCATCTAAAGAAGGCATTATATGGACTCAAGCAAGCTCCAAGGGCATGGTACGACGAACTCTCCACCTTCCTAATATCCAAAGGGTTCTCTAAAGGTTCTATCGATCCAACTCTGTTCATTACTAAAAAAATGGAAGACATATTACTTGTGCAAATTTACGTTGATGACATTATTTTTGGTTCTACGAACCCAAAACTTTCAAAAAGGTTTGAAATCCTAATGCACAGCAAGTTTGAAATGTCTATGATGGGGGAGTTGAAATTCTTTTTAGGAATTCAGATCCACCAATCCACGTGTTTATCCTTTATAAAACCAAGCTAGGTATGGCTTATGGATCCTTATAAAAGCTTGGGTATGACCTCATGTGATAGCATTGGTACTCCAATGGCTACAAAACACCTAATTGCTAACTTGAGTGGAACTCCAGTTGACCAAATGAAATATCGTAGTATGGTCGGAGCACTCATGTACCTAACATCAAGTAGACCAGATATTATACATGCAACATGTTATTGTGCTCGCTATCAAGCGAAACCGACTGAGAAACATCTTACTGCGGTTAAGCGGATCTTTTGATACCTTAAGAATACCATTAACATAGGACTCTGGTATCCGAAGGACATCGGTTTCGAACTAACTGCTTTTTCAGATTCGGATCACGCGGGCTATCTCGATTTATGTAAGAGCACATCTGGTGGCATATAATTTCTAGGTTGTGATAAGTTAATCAGCTGGTCGTCCAAGAAGCAAGACTGCACTTTAATGTCTTTAGCAGAAGCCAAGTATGTGTTTTTATCTGCGTGCTGCGCTCAAGTTCTTTGGTTGAGAACTCAGCTTACAGATTATGGCTTTCACTTTGACAAAATACCTATGTATTTTGATTCAAAGGCAGCCATAGCCATCTCGTACAATCCAGACCAGCATTCTTATACCAAGCACATCGATGTCAGATATCACTTCATAAAGGAACGGGTTAAAAAGGGTATTGTTGAATTATTCTTTGTTGGAACTAAATACCAGTTAGCTGACCTATTTACTAAAGCTCTGTCGGAAGATATGTCACACCTCGAGATTTTTAGGTCAATATTATAAACAATTCTGACAATTATTTTTGACTTTTATACGTTACGTTTGAATCTGGCGGTTTACCAGAAGGTAAACCCGCGTAAATCTGAAAAACGTCATCGGACGTGTTCCGGCATCGGATATTCTTTAGTTTAGATATTATATGAGTTATTTTATCTTTTCTAATTCTTTCGTAGTTTACGATCACTCCCGATATTTATTTTTATGCTTTATTGTCTAAATTGCGTTTTTCGCGTTTTTGACCTAACGGAACCCCAGAAACTCGAAATGTTTTCGTGTAAACTTTAGTTATCGTCCATATCATATTGTTAAGCTAAAAATTTCGTTCATCCCTCCCCCTATACTCAAAACACACGCATACACACCCTTAAATAAATCGAGAGCATCTTTTGAATTTTCAAGACAAAACACCATCACATGCATGCATTAAGAAGGGATAGTGACATGCTTGTTTTATCCTCACTACAAGCCAAAGGCTCTTACACTTCACATGTATACCCTTGGACCACTATAGCACTATGGAATTTGAATTAAACATGGAACCATGGCTAGTTGCTTTGCTTGAACCTTCCCCCTCCCCTCATTGGCCTACTTCGGATGAACCACAAGGACCATGAGGTCCTTGGTTCACTCTCTTTGCTAGTCACCCATTCCTAGTTCCAAAAATATCCTAAACCCTAGTTCAAACACTATATAAACCTCACTTTCCAAGACTTAGGCCATTTCATACATTCTTTGCCTCACCAAAAACATTTTCTCTCCTTCTCTTGCTCTCCTTGCCTACGGCACACACTAACACACACACACACAATCCATACTTTTGATTTCTACCAAGATTTACACATTCCATACTTCATTTTATCAAGATCTAAGGTTATTCCAAGAAGGTTTTCTTTTGATTCTAAGTATTTTCAAGATCTACAAATTAGGGTTTGGTTATCATTTGGGTTTTTTTAAGATCTATTGATTTAAGGTATAGATCTTGTGTTATTACTTCGTGTTCTTCATTCTTGTAAGTATCTTGAATCTTTCTTTGTGGTTTTTCCTATATTCTTTCTTATATGTTCAAGATCCATACATCCTCATATTGTGTTTTAATTTTTGAAAGATTTTAAAGACAAGATTTCATAAATAATGATACTACTTTATTTTACTAGTTAAATATTATGTTCTTGGTGAGATGAGAGTTGATGAGTGTTGCAACAATAGAGATGAAGGGATTTGGTTAGATTTATGTGTGGTTTTGTTTTGGTTTAGTTGTGAATGTAGATTAGGCTAGATTAGGCACTATTGTGAAGTTTGGGTGAATTTTGGTTGCGTTTTTGACAAAAAGTGCTTGCTGTCCCAAATTTGTTTTGAGGTTTTGGTCGACCTAAAAATATTTTTATTAGGCGTAAAAGTAGTTTTAGCAGAGCTCGTTTCGAATAGATAGTTTTTCATATATCACACTTTAAAAACGGATTTAAAACGACCAAGTTATGGCCAAATGAAACTTGAAACATCTTTCGGCGAAACCAAATGAATAGTTGCTGATGTGAATAGTAAAACAGGTTTTCGGACACTTTCGGACATTTTTGAACTTTTTAAACATTAGCGAAACATATAGTAACACTTATATATTGATTGGTATTTTTTAAAGACGTCGTTAACATATTTTGGGAAAAGCGAGAAAGTTACTAAAAATAGTAAGTTTGGTAAAAATTTAGCGAAACAGACATAGAAGTTAAGCGATTAAGGCTAGTTAGTACGCTTTGAATTATGGAAACTTAACAAATGTAGGAGACGGTATTAACGTCCCGAAACTAAAAACTTTCCTAAAATAGAAACTATTTAAAAATAGTAATTTTTGGTTAAACGCCGAAACTTAACGAAAAACTATATGATTTCATTTCATCATGTTTTGTTAAACCAACTAAAGCAAACACACAAGGATGTATTTTGGTGATGAACATATTATGCAATTCCTGGCATACTTTCCGTGCTTCTGAGATGCGTTATTATTCTAGGTCGCGGCTAGATTTCTATATCACATTTTACTTGCGTGATTATCATTTGCTCATTTTGCTAAGGTGAGTTTATAGCCCCATGTTTTACTACTTTTACTTTACTATTTTGGGGTGAGAAACATTGCTTGTTTTTAAACTATGGACACAATTACTTTACGTTTCTCTTTCCTAATTACGTGTTGCCTAAGTAGCGAATAGACCACTAATGCCCGAATTATCATGAACCGTCAATTGCTTAACCGACCGTACTGGTTAAGTGAGCGCGAATGTTGTAAATAGATCTATTGGGAGTAATTATCCCTATCCGGGTAAGTAGCGCTTATTAGATTCGGAGGTCCCGAACAAACGGATATATACCATGTCGGATTGTCAATAGGTGATCTTGGTCAGATACCTCTAGGGCGTGGAATACTATTTGCCATATAAAATGCTTCCTTTTAAATTGAGCTTCGGTGTCATGAGCTTAGTGCAACAGTAAATACATTCTTTTATGTAAAGTTGTATCTGTTATAACTGTCACGCGCGTACTGTGAACTTGTGGTCCACTTTTAATACTAAATTCAAACCTATGAATTCACTCAACTTTATGTTTACCATTTTAACATGTTTTTCTCAGGTGCTTAGCTGTGGATGTCTTTGCTTGCTATTTGGTGTCGCTATGCATTGTGCCGATTTTCAAGAAACGCTATTATCTACTGTTTAAACATTGTTGTCAATTTCTAAAACTTTTATTCGCTTCCACATATTATCTTTAAACATATGTCAAACTTTAACTATTTTAATTAATGCAACGATGTTGAATTTTCAAACATACCCTTAGATGTCGTTCTTTGTATCTTGTGTGATATGTATTATGACGTTACGCCCCCGGACACGTGTATTCCGTCCAGGCCCCGTTTGGGGGTGTGACAAGAGAGGTTTAAGTATCTCGTCAGACGACTCGGTATAAGATGTATGACTCCAAAAGAACTGGAGGCTCTGGCAAACGCATCGGCTTGATCCATCAAACATCGAATTTGTAAATATTTTTATTTTTCTCTTTAATTTGATTTATAAATATTTTTGAAAAAAGAAAATACAAAAATATAAAATCAACAAAAGAAAATACAAAAATATAAAATCTAGAAAAACAAAATATAAAATCAGAAAATTTCAAAAATACCAAAAAGAATCTTCTCGACATGTCTCTTGGAATCGATAACATTTACGTACCTAGAAATATCAATTAACATTGACACGGGTGTGTAAATGAAGTTCGGGCAAGAGTTCAAACTTTTCAAAACATGTCATTTCTAATTTTTTTTCTCTATGACTTATGTACATATTAGTGCATAACTTGGACCCGAATGTAATAGGGAAGTGTACGCTTCAGTGCGCTTCCTCTATAAATAGAAGAGAAGTCTTCTATCATGGTTTTTAAAAATCGTTGAACACAATTTTTTAAAAAGAACTTTCAATGTCAAATTGTTTACAATATAATTTGTGGTATCTTTCCATAAAACGTGGTATTTGTTAAAATTATGTGTTCAACACTTCCTTCCTCAAATAGGTTTAAAAAGTGTGGTACTTACAATGTCATTTTATGTGGATCAATTTTTGAGGGGAAGCTTTTAAAACCAAAGCCTTTTAATGTATTTTGGGTACATCTCATAAATGTCAATCTTATAGGTGCTGAATCAAATGAATATCATATAATCAAATATAAAACGCAGCGGAACATGCACCTATTAACGGATCCATAAAGTCATATGATCAATCAAAGTTAAAACAAGAAACGTAATACCTTTGTAGCGTGATCGATAGAATCAAATGGTGACCTTCACCTTAACACAACACTTCCAATGAAACCAAGTGATCAATGGAGATCACCTCTATGATGTATCCACACTACACTTCCTCGTATACCAAATAGATGCTAGTCTTAATCCCGTAACCTTGGAATTCACCTTGAATAAACTAGATACAAAGTGATTGAAAATCAAGAACACAAAAACCCTTAAAAAGAGTGTGTTTGTATGATGTTTTTATAAAAGGGAGGAGGGGAGAGTTATATGGAAAGTAGTAATCAAATAAATTAGGAAATCAATTAGGAGATTATCATATTTAATTTGATTAGTCAAACATTCTTATCCCTTCCTAAATCCATAAATGGCCGGCCCTTATATGGGTCATATGGGCCTCCTCTTTTGTTTTCCAAGTCCAAATAACTAAGTACAATACTTAGTTATTAGAAGCCTGATAGTTATCCCGTGTTACGTTATACCGTAAATATAATAAACATGATATATAAAATGGTACCTCAGTGTATATGTGTGTGACCTCATAGGCTCATATGTGACTAGCCATATAATTATTTATTATGACATGAGCATACTCCAACAGCTTCCACTTGCGCACGTCATAATAATAAGGTAATTATACAAACAAAGTTTAGCGTTTAGCAACATGCCAATGCCCCCAGAGACATATGAGGATAGTTTCTTAAACAACTCATTTAAAATGGTTTAGATGTAAATCATCCTTTGTTTCAGATACTATGTTGAACATTTGATATGGATCATAAGTCATTCTTATGTTTAACAATTCTGTTTCTAGATATAGACATTGAACTAGATTACCAAATTAATCAAGTATCATCATAACTACATTTGGGTGCAGCCACACATAAATCTGTTTAACTCATCGAGGGGCCTAGTAGTATATTTCTCTATAACATATGGAGTAACACATCTTATTTTGACTGCACGTATCCGTTATGTGTTTTACATCCCTCCTGAAAATGGCCTTTATAGCAGCCTTCAACAGGCCAGCGTTGAACCATATCTAAGATTGACATTCCACACACACAAAACCTACTTGTATCTCAAGTCTGAGGATGAGAGACATAACCACTTACAAGATTTACTATTGACGCAATCCATGTAGTGAATGCTCGTAGGTTGGGTTAGTCAATTGTTCATCCAATAAACAACATGTGAGTTTGGCGGTATCATCCTTTAATATTCTTACTATATGAATATGACCAAAACACTCACATTTGCCTTAATTCAATGATGCTCCTGTATCATTAACTAACAATGGATGATTTAGAATAAATAAATTATTCATGGAATTAAACATGCTAATATAGAACATAGTTGTATAAATGAAGACGACCATACCAGGTATATCAATTCATTGTTTAATACAACTACTTAACGTTCCATTATCTAAATACTAAAAACAGATATACATGAGACTACTAGCAGGTCGGAGTTCAATGTTCCTAGCATGATAAACATGTTTGGCACAAGACATTGACTTTGTAAAAGGTACCAACTAAGTTGTCATCTGAGTGAACTTTTGAGAATACTTGTTTCAAAACTCACAAGCAGTGAAGGTTTTGAATAATACGATGATTTTCATTTTGTATATGTGCGTTCAAGTGCTAATATAATAATACTAGCATCGCCACAATACATTATAGAGGTTGTTTGAAGCAAGCAGAACACCTATTTAAGACAATCTTCTTGACAGCTTCTCAAACTATGAAGTATTCTTATTCTTTAATGAATAGTGCAACAATGCTTTCATTCAACCAGGTCTTGTTAGCAGTATTATCATTTATGATGAAATCCTGCTATGACTAGGGTTGAGAATCATCTCAATCAAAATAAGCATTATTGTATAAACTCAACACTAATCTCCTTATTAAAAATCCGTAAATGATGAACATGTCTTTAGTCCTTTGCAGGCCATTTAAAATGTTCTTTCAATAGTAGTCTAATGACTTTCACTTAGTTACTATGGTTGTAGGTTCATTTTGCATTCATGCAAGTGTTGCAATTAGTCTAATACATATCATGACATGCATAATGAAACCTTTAGCTGAATTAAATGTTTTCATGCATGTGTTTAACTCATCAGGTGAGATAGAACTTTGAGTCTTGCTCAATGATGTGTCATATTGTGTTAGACTTGTTAATCGCGTATGTTTATCCTAATAAACATTTGTTCCAAGGTTGTATGTAACACCCCCAAAAAAATGTGTCGCAACGGAAATCTGTCAGGGGGCGTTACTTCATAATACAACAGCACAAGATACAAGAGAACGACCTCTAAATGTGTCGTTTGAAAAGTTATCT
>BQNB010018800.1:25760-45695 GCA_026074375.1 Tanacetum coccineum | reverse complement strand
TTTCTGATTCATCTTACCTTACACTATGAATTGACTTCTGATTTGTCTTACCTTATATTTGTATTCCTTTGATCATGTCTTGTGATACCCTTTGCACCTTATATCGTATCCTTTGATTTCCCGTTATCTTTTGCGTTCGATTATATATATCTGTTTACTGGGCTTTGTAAGCTCAGCCGCACTTTCTTTTCCTGCGGCAGGTATCTAAGCTAGGAGATGGGGTTGCTTTCGGGATATGAGTGCTGAGTGTGGACTTACCCTAGAGATCTTAGTTTTGATATATGATTTGTTACTTTTCGAGACATTCGTTATTTCGGTTATTTCGTTTGGATATGTCTGTCCTTTAAGAACTTATGTACCATAAGTCATGTTGACTTATTTTCCTTTGGTTATTTATTTGAGACTTCCGCTGTTTATGCTTGTGTTATGATTATGTATATCTTTGATGTCACACCATATTTGTAATACTTCTACCCTTTTTGGTCGGGGCTTTACATTAGATGTCCAATGGATGAGTCGAGATTTTATTTCATTATAACGATGATAGTCATATCAACGGATGAATTATTTCCTTCTTGATCTTCCTCTTCGCGATGATTCTCTGCTATCGTTGTACATTAGATGTTTAACGGATGATTCGATATGCTATCGTTGTACATTAGATGTCCAATGGATGAGTCGATATGTTATCGTTGTACATTAGATGTTCAACGGATGAGTCGATATTTTATCGTTACACATTAGATGTTCAACGGATGAGTCGATATGTTATCGTTACACATTAGATGTCCAACGGATGAATTATAACGATGATAGTCATAACAAAGGTAGCAAAACTACTTAGAAATCACCCATAAGTAGCTAGAACATGATAAGTACTACTTAATTAATTAAATGGTAGATGGTAAAACTTCACAGCATTAGGAGGGTTATGTTCTTCACCTTTTACACCCTAAACAACAATCTTACAGCACATGTACACCTACTACAACTTACAGAAAACTACAAACAGCTCCAACTTTATTTTTTCAAGAGATTGATTGATAGAGTAATTCAACCTTTTTCCTAACTCCTTGATATTATCTTACAGATATTTAAAAAACCACATAGATGGCAACTCTTGCCTTCATAATCTGTCTCTATTTATGCCATATGATTTTTTAGACCACTATGTTTTATACCTTTTCAATTCGGGGAGGTAGTTCAAGATCAAGTTCTCTTCCTACATTTCAGCAGGTGGCGCTTTTGTATAATCACATCACAACTTGTAAAGTTGTATTTGTGATTATTGTGTTAATATAGTTACTAGTTGGTTCACCACATCTTGGTTCATTCATTATTTTGAAGTTGAATTTCAAGTCTATCGTCTTCTTATAAATCAGTCGTTATTTTCTTCTTAGATATTTCACTTCATTTTCTTCAAGACTAGGCTCATAAGCATGTGCAGAGAGGGTTTCAAGGAACCCTGTTTTAGGATAGGAGAAACTTCACAAGGCAGGAGCGTTGCATTTATCATAATAGGTGTAATATGGAGGACTCACAATCAGTCTTTCCAAATGAAAAAGAAGCACATATGCACCACCAAGATAAGAAAAAAAGTTGTCCAAATTACAAAACTCTAAGGGAACATGAGACTGAACTAAGATAGCGTCAAACTGAAGACACAGGAAATAGTAAACGGCAATTTTACTTGTTGTTTCCCAAAACAACTTAAAGCAATAACTGATTATAATCAAAGGTCATGACGGGTGAGGCTTACAGCTACAGCAAAGCCAAAATAGGCTGTAAACTTTGACCCATGTATGCAATACAAAGAAATTTAAGATTTTTCATGCTCCCTCCCACCCTCTATATGTCTCTATATACACTTATATTCACATTTACAAATTCATTAACTTGTAATTATACATTAACATTATGGAAATCGTAAGGGGGGGGGTGAATACGTTTCCTTTTAAAATCTTAAAATGTTTTATATCAAATTACCGATCAGAAGCAGTTGACACAATATGATAATTGTTCAATAGTAATCAACAAATCATACATAATACAAACCAACATACAAATGAAAGTATAAATATAAAGCAATAATGCCAAGTATAATTGGTAAGAGATAGTGAAAGGAAATGCAAACCGGACCGATGAATTTTTTAGTGGTTCGTCATTTGAAGCGCCTCTATCGCCCTACTCCATCTCGAGGTACCCAACTCGAGAGTTGCTTCACTAGTTAGCAAGCTCCCTTATGGCGGAGAAAACCGTACACAACTTTTGCTTATATCAATTTCCGACACTAAGCTAAATGTCAAGTTCTAATCTTAGCTAGAAACAATCTATCACGACTTCACAACTTCTTCACTACTTTCACGACTTCACAACACAACTTCACAACTACACAACTTATTTACGCCTTAGTATTCTTCACCACACTACTTCACTACTTCACTTCACGACTTCACTACCCTTCACAACTTTTCTATACCTTACTTCACAACTTTACTTCACAACTTCACTTCAACTAGACACTACTTTGATCACACTGATCTATCTAAACTTCCTATGATCACCACGATCTAACAACTATACACACCATGATCACCATGATCAAGATGGACTCGATCTATACATTGTGAATGTAAGACATGTCATGAATGCACTAACTAACCTACATAACTTTGTATCTTAATGATAACGAATGTTCTTCTCTTGCACTTGAATGGATGGATGATTGAATCGCATTTTAAATAAAACTTATAATAAGTTAAGTGATCAAAGGAAAGGGTTTGAAAGAAGGTTTTTGATCAGAGAAAACTGTGTGCAAAGAGGTGAGAAAATATGTGGAAACAGTCTACTATTTATAGGAAAAATATTCATTTTTTCTTTGGGCGGTCCCCTTAATTATACAAGGGCGGTCAATTAATTAAGGGGCCCCCATTTTTCAGACGCTCTCTTTTTTGCCTTTTGTGGGGAAGGTTTTTTTGGAACTTTCTAGCCGTTTTTTGGTAGAAAATTTGAATTCAAAATATTTATTTTGAATAAAACATTTCTTATAATATACATATATGTTTTGTATATGTTTTTTCTTTAAATGTTTGTCCCATTTTATAAAAAAATGTATTGGTTGGTAAAATAAAAAAATTTCTTTGATCAATTTTCAACCTAATTAAAGTTTTGTTTGTTCATACCTTTAGTGATTTACGTCGGGTGCGAATTTAAATTTGTTGTGAAGAAAAACATGAGGGACATGAAAGATGTAGAATTGAATTAATGATTTGTGATTATGAGTAAACCTTAAGAACTTTACGTTATGTGTTATAAGTTACATGTTTGTCATCACCAATACATTGAAGAGAATGTATAGATTTAATTATCGTAATGTTAATTTTTTACCAACAATCTCCCCTTTTTGTTGATGACAAAAAATATAAACTAATACTATAGTAAAATAGATAAAGTTACTTGTGTACACTTCTTCTCCCTTTTGACAAAACAAATGTGGACTTCGTTGAGAGACTTTTACTACACTTCAGCTCTTTAATCAAAGAGGCGAGCTTGCATCATCCTAAGTGAAGTCTTTATTCTATCAATCCCTTTTAAACAATGACATCCCTTGAAGATTGACTCAAGCGGATCCATGGATCAAATTAGTTGCAAACTCTTAACCTACATCAATGGTTAGTTTCGTGCAAAAAAAAAAAAGGTAGGATGAAATACACATATCAAGAAATGTATAATTGTCTTAAAAACGGTAATGCGACATGTAATGGCTTAGCATTTGAAAATGCTCACCTTGGTGTATGCTCCCCCTTGATTGGGGCACCAAGAAATCGAGTAACGGAAAAGTGCTACAAAACAAAGTTAGTAGAAAAATGCACATATATATAATGATGATGATAGATATATATGCAAGACATTTAGTGGGGAACAAATCATGTATGTTTTAGGTATATGCACTCTAAAGTGTGGCACTAAAGACAACAACCTAAATAAAGAAAAATGATGAATGCTTAAGACATGAAAATGTTTAGGAACCAATGATAAGATTCGACTTACACATGCTTAAGGACTAAGACTTGACCAACAAGTCTTATTTTGAGAATGACTCCTTCCAAGATGTCATATGGATAATAAGTATTAACATATGATGATTGTGGGTTTGAATAGAACGAAAGTATTGTATTGAGAGATTCTTAAAATCTCAAGATCTTCCTTTGTTAAAGAATATGTATGCTTTTCATGTTTGGGGTGTTTAAGGATAAACATTATCGTAAGACTTTAGGTCAAACTAAATGTTGATGTAAGGATGATTGGTTGAGGAAACATAAACGAAAAAGGATGAGCGTGAATGGAAAGGGAATGTGTTGACTATAGGTTTGTTGGGTGTTTTGTTGGTTGTTAATGTTGATGAACAAAGGTAAAAATGTGAAAATGGTGGAAGAAAAGTGAAAGACACGACGTTGTGATGACTCAACAATACTTGAAGGTTGAATATCTTCTTTGTGTTCTTCACTTGCTCAAAAGCGGAAATGAACATATGAAAGACACGACATTATGGAAGGTTGAATATCTTCTTTGTGTTCTTCACTTGCTTAAAAGCGGAAATGAACAAATAAAAGACACGATATTGTGATGACTCAACAACACTTTGAAGATTGAATATCTTCTTTGTGTTCTTTACTTGTTAAATAGTGGAAATGATTGGATGAGACGCATTTCATTACGAAATTCACTTGACTTTTGACAACATAGGCACACATGCTTATGAGTGTCAGGATATGAGGATGAGACGCATTTCATTACGAAATTCACTTGACTTTTGACAACATAGGCACACATGCTTATGAGTGTCGGGATATGAAGATGAGACACATTTCATTACGAAATTCACTTGTGGGGAATGGTTACATGGTGAATCTTCTTGTGAAGATGACTAGGTGGATGACTCGAGGTTGATAGTAGTAAGGATGACTCGGTTTTTCATTTCACTTTGGTGATTTGGGGATGTACTAGAACTAGTGATCACTAACAAGAGTGAATAATAGTTATGAGGTTTGAGTGTATGGTAGAAGTGTATCTTGTGGTTTCTAGTGAATAAGAATCACCTATGTGAGTTCTTGAGAGTGTTTGGTTAAAGGATATATGTGAAGATGTGTGTTTTCCCTTCCTTTCTAATTCGTGCTCATCCGGACATAAATTGTGGAATAAAAAGAATAGGTGAAGAGAAATAACGACGGAAGCGATGAGCTTGACAATGTCATGACGGATGACGGTTAGCATACGATGAACTTCATCCGCGAAGTTATGTAGCTCTTCTCGAGTATTGCGAATGTTCATAGAACAATCACACGACGAGGTACGAGGTTGTCTTAAAGGTGGTAGCAGAAATGTGGACGGAAGATATTAACCATCTATATAATAATAGAGGCGTGACAAAGGTTTTTGTGAAACGACTTAGACATGAACAATGAGTGACATTTTAATTTGCATTTCGCGAATTAAAAATGCTTAAACATTTCGGATGAAATGATTAAGTTGTTGAGATTTATCAGAACATATCTACTAGTAACAAGACTATTAAAATGAGAATGTGTCAGAACCCTATAATCACTTCACTTCATTATCATGGAATGATCAAGAAAATAAAGATGGAAGATATGAAGAATGTAGAGAGAAGTTAGAGAGAAAAGTGGGTTGCTTATATAAAATGTCTTACAAGAAATGAATCAACCAACCACTCTCAATTACTTGGTGTGGTGTTATTATATACTTGGGACTAAAAGGCTTGCATGCCTTTAGTAATTCTACGGGCCAGGCTCGGGATTACTTGGGCTTTCGCCCCAATACACGTGACCGATTAGATTACAAATAAGAGCCTGTTTACCCGTCTAGCCTATTACAACGTATATTAATTTAGTGACCGAGACCTAATATAATTATGAACGAACTTCCATTGTTTGACTCAATATTTTGAGGCTAACAATCTCCCCCGAAGTGAGTTCATTGTGACACTCCTTCGTGAGATCAATGAGATTGCTTTTGTCGTTAAGCTCTTGTGATCTTTGTCTCTGTCTATGTTGTAGGCTTGTTCCTTCATGCTTTGTGATCTTTGATCTTGAGCCTTTGTCATTGTCTTTAGACTTCGTCTTTTCCGTCCGAGATCTTTAAATCTTTATCCTTCCGTCTTGATCGTCTTTGCCACCTTGCGATCTTGTGTCTTGACCAACATGCTCATACTTTGCATCATCTTGAAAGCTTGCTAACAATCTCCCTTGATAGACTTGATATCTTTGAAGGAAGATCTTGTATATCAGAGTTTGTGGAGGAAGTCTTTTTCTTTATTCTTGAGGCTTTCATGATTATTGGATCTTGATGCTTATAGATTTCCTTTGTAGTTTGAGATGAGCATGTGGTAATGAATCGACTTTAGCTAGAATGAGGCATCACGATTTCCATCTTTTGTATCCTGTAATAAAAACAGTTAGCAATAAATGTGGCTGGCGGAATATGGCTTTGTCATTCCTTTGATTTGGTTAGATTTACCTCTGGTTCTGTTAGGACATTTTAAGTTAAATTACTTTACTTGTGATCAGGTAGATTTAAGATTCCTTGATAGGGTTTCCAGGTCAATGGCTTAGGGTCTTCTAACACAGATGTATTAGATTTACCATGCTTGCTAGTTCTCATTATCGGAATGTCTCAAAGCAGACACATCGGTAGTGGAATAGGGATGTTACGTATTTTTCTGATTAAGACGTTAATTCATTTCCTGGAACTAGTTTGATTCACATTGAATCGCACCATCATTTCTTTCCAGTTGACACAAGTTTGATTCATATAGAATCTCGCAAGTCACCTACCAAGAGCTTGTTTGAGGCTGGCTCAAGCAAGAGTTCCATCTTCCATAGTGTTTACATAAGTATCACTTCGGGATTTCTGGCACATATCCACATGGATAATGTCATAGGACCTTGTTTACAGCCTTGGGATGTATTGGTGTTCAACAAGTGTTAGTAATGGAATGTGTCCTAATGAGATTTATTTAATGGATCTATTGGCTCTAGACTCGATTAGTGCGTTTCGGTTTGAGT
The DNA here is from genome assembly GCA_026074375.1 of Tanacetum coccineum. Lineage (NCBI taxonomy): Eukaryota > Viridiplantae > Streptophyta > Magnoliopsida > Asterales > Asteraceae > Tanacetum > Tanacetum coccineum. The sequence goes on along the minus strand of BQNB010018800.1, from coordinate 38,610 downwards.
AATCGGAGGCTGGAGCAGACTGCCACCTATTCAAAATTAACTAACTCAGATATCTTCCGTGAAAAATGAGACAAGTTTTTTTGAGAGGGAAATCCCGATGGATGGGGAAGGGTTGTGCATTGCATCACTGAGTCCATGATTTTGTCTTTAATGTTAGCAATCAGCATTGTGATTCTGACAGCATATGTATTGACCCGGTTTCTGCCTAAGTTGTGTAGAGGGATACTTTCTTTACACCCTTTATCCATACATTTCTTTTTTATTCTTCAACCCCTTCAATGCTTACCAAGACGTCATTACTAACACCTTGTTGTGATTGTTCCAGTGTTAGCTCAATCTTAGTCGGCATTCTTCCCTTATACACATTCATCTCCAATCATACAAAGGGACTGCTATTTCTAATTTGGAGTGTCCTTGGGTAGCTCCCTCTGTTCTGGTTGATATTGGACTAAATTACCTACATTACCACTCTTATTGACTTTAGAATTGTACATGAAATATATGTTGTCGGGTATGAGATCGTAACCATTAAACTTTTTCGAAGGGTATCAGGCACTTTGAGTCGATAAGATACTCTTATTATTTTCAAGATACATTTTAAATTTACATTTCTCCCTTATTTTTTACAATACTAATGCACTTACTTTTGAATACTTTGTGATTAAATTTTGTCTTGAAATACCATAGAGAAAACTTTTATTTAGCATGAATTACATGGAACATAAACTTGCTCCCCCTCAATTTTACATATGTTTGACACCAAAAACAATGATACCAAGTTGTAAAATGAATATAAAATTAAGGTTGAACACTTAGTCATCTTATAACTATCATTCTATTGAATTGTCATTATTATCTTGTTGTTATTAAGAGACTTTTTGGGAATGGTATGAATACATAAGAATGGTCGTGAGATGATGTATCCAAACTCATTAAATGTTATTTTTTGAAAAACTCTCCTTTGAAAGATGAAGTGTTGAACACACAATTTTGAAAGATTATTAATCGTCAGTGAGAAATTCTTGTAAAAATTATGTTCAATATTTTGAAAAACATCATGTTAGAAGACTTCTCTTCCAACTCTAAGGGTAAGCGCACTTATACGTACACTACACTTTTTCTTGAGCTTAAAACTTTGAATATCTAGTAAGAACATCTCAAGACCGAGAAAAGTTGAATTTCTCGTTGTTATGATAAGTTATCTTTATAGATAAACTTTCTTTTATTTGAAGTTCGGGTTACGTACTGATATTTGCACATAAGCCATCAAGAAAAATTAGAAATGACATGTTTTGAAAGCATTTGAAACTCCTGTTCGAACTTCATTTACACGCCCGTGTCGATATTAATCAACATTTCTAGGTACGTAAATGTTATCGATTCCAAGAGACATGTCGACAAGAATATTTTTTGAAACATTTTCTAATTTTTTGATTTTGTATTTTCTTTTTGAAATTTTATATTTTTGTATTTTTCTTTTCGAAATTTTATATTGTTGTATTTTTCTTTTTTTTTAAATATGTACATGATGTTTGATGAGGCATCAAGCAGATTCATTTGTCAGAACCTCCAGATTTGCTGGAGTCAAACATCTCATACCAATTCGTCTGACGAGATACTGAAACCTTTCTTCGGGAATGGCTTTAGTAAACATGTCAGTCAATTGGTATTCAGTTATGACAAAGTACAATTCAATTATAACGTTTTTAACCTGTTATTTGTATGATTGATATCGTGTTATGGATGTGTTTGGTACGGGAGTGCCACTACACGGGTTACATGATATTGCTATGGTTCGACTGAGAGGTCGATATACATCTGGTATTTGTTGTAGTTGAAGCCATAATTGGAAGTTGTGGAGCTGCATCCACCATTACTTGGAGCACAACTTGCAGATAACGCCACGTATTCAGCCTCTGCGGATGACATTGCAGTACAATCTTGCTTCTTTGACATCCAGCTGACTAGCTTATCACCTAGGAACTGTATTCCTCCAGAAGTGCTTTTGCGAGTATCAACGCAACCGGCATGATCGGCATCTGAAAAAGCTGTTAGCTCAAAGCCAGAACCCTTCGGATACCAGAGTCCCATGTGAATGGTACCTCTTAAGTATCGAAAGATCCTTTTAACCTCTTTGAGGTGTTTTTCAGTCCGTCTTGCTTGATATCTTGCACAATAACATACAACTTGCACTATGTCTGGTCTACTAGATGTCAGATACATGAGTGACCCGATTTTGCTATGGTAGTCAGTTTGGTCTACGAGTTCACCACTCAAGTCTGCATCTAATTTAGGTTTCGTAGCCATTGGTGTACCAATGTCTTGTCCTTTTTCCATACCATGTTTTTTCAGAATCTCTAAAGTATATTTGGCCTGATTGATAAAGATACCGCGTGGGGATTGGTGGATCTGAATTCCTAAAAAGAATTTCATTTCCCCCATTAAGGACATCTCAAATCTACCGTGCATTAAGTTTTCAAAGCATTTTGAAGATTTAGGGTTTGTGGAACCAAAAATAATGTCATCAACGAGAATGTCCTCCCCATATTTTATCGTGAATAGGGTCGGGTCAATGATACCTTTAGTAAAACCTTTGGAAATCAAGAATTTTGAGAGTTTATCATACCAGGCTCTTAGAGCTTGTTTCAATCCATATAGAGCTTTCCTTAGACGGTAAACTTTGTCTGGATGATAAGGATCAACGAATCTGTCTGGTTGTGCAACATAAACCTCCTCCTTCAATAGACCATTAAGAAATGCCGTTTTCACGTCCATCTGATAAATTGGAAGACTGTGAGCAGCATATGCGATCAAAAAATCCTGACGCCTCTAAGCGAGCAACTAGAGCAAAAGATTCTTCAAAATCAATACCACTCTTCTTGTGCATACCATTTGCTAAAGGTTGTGTTGGTAGCTAATTACAGGTTTGATCTTCATCCTTTTTGTTTTTCCTTTAACCTACTTTGTTGATTACGTTCTTGCCAAAAAGGTTTGTCAACGAGATTCCTAGTATGTAGTCTATCAAATGATGAAGTTCTTCCTGCATTGTTCTTTCCTTGCAGAATCAGCACATTGCTTCCTTAATGTTTTTCGGTTCAAAATACTCACGGTGAGTGCGAACAATACACATTTCAAGGATTGTTGCAAGTTGTCGTCTTGTTGCCTGGCTTGATGGATTTCCACGAAAACTTGAGTTAATAGGTGATCTTTTGTCCATCAGTATTCAGAATCTTGAGGTTGATTGTAGGTTTTGCACTTTGAATTACCAAATATTGATGTGAGGAAGACTCAGCATGTTCGTGTACCGGTATACAGAAAGGATTGGTAAATTCTGCTTGATTATCGTTGTTTTCCTCAGCATGAACATTTGTTGGAGTTGATGGTTCTGATGGAGGTTGAATATTCATTGAAGGTGGTGCGTCTTTTTGAATAGAATTATCGATGGGAGAAGAAGACTTGTTGACACGAGAAGTACCATCATTGAAAAATCCATCGTACAAAGGACCAAAAAGAAGATCCAACTCTTGTTGTGATGGAACTGTTGTATCTGCTAAAGGAGAAACATTTTGTAGTTCTGGTGCGGGGTCAAGGTTGTCAGAATCTGACGCCTTTTGTCATTGGGGAACGAGGACTGAAGTGTCATTAGCAACAGACGTCTCTGACATCTCTTTGATCTCATCAAATATGAGATGGATGGATTCAACTATTAACCTTGTTCTCTTGTTATAGATACGATATCCCTTTGACTGAGTGGAGTATCACCAAAAAGCTCGGATCCCCTCTTTTCTATTCTATCTTTTACAAATTTATCACCATCTCATTGTTAAGTAAACAAGTGCAACCAAAGATGTGAAGTGTTTAAGTGAGGTTTTCTATCATTATGATGTGATATGCCGTGATCTTCTCATGAGTTGGGATGATGATTGGATCTGTTTTGAGTATAGCATGAGGTTGTTTATTGCTTCAGCAAAGAATAAAAGGCAGTTTAGAAGCCTGAAAGCATCGTTCGAGCAGCCTCAACGAGAGTACGGTTTTGTCTTTCGACAACGCTGTTCTGTTCAGGTGTTCGAGGAGTTAGAAGGTGATGCTCAATTCTTCCTTCTTTAAAGAAAGCATTATAGTGTCTTGTTTAAGAACTCAGTGCCTCTGTCAGTGCAAAATTAAATTACTTAGGGCTGAAGATTCTTTGGATCATCCTTGAGGAAAAGTCTGCTTAAAACTTCTGGTGTTTCATCCTTGGTAAGTAGAAAGAGAGGGTCCAAAGTGTATCTGGAGTGAGTCATGACGATACCAGAATATATTGTCTTCCATTTATGCTTGCAACCGCTTGGGACCACATAAGTCCATATGAAGCAGCTTTAACCGTCCTTTTAAACTTGGAACAGTCTTTGTCTTGATGAACTTCTGTTTTACTTTATCTCTTCATAGAGCTACATAGTTGATCCTTGACATACTTTAGTTTTGGTAAACATCACAAATCTTTCTTTGAAGCAAGTTGATGTAGTCGAAGTTGAGATGAGAAAGTTCCTTCGAATGGCAATATCCACGCTTGAGTGGTGATGCTTTAGCCATTGAGACAGATTGGTGTTTGATGTACGTTGTTTCTTGAAGAGAAATTGTATAAAGATCAGTTCCACGATTACCGGTTAGTAAGTCGTTTCCCTGAAGATCTCTAACAAAACACGTAGATTTCCGATATGCAAACCTCCAATATCGCATCACAGAATTGGACCAGACCGATACAAGATTGTGATTGAGACCTTCGACGGTGTAAACCCTTTTGATCATGACTATTTCCTTGAACCAATATCTCCATAATCAGGAAATTGGAGCAAATTGTCAATTGGCCAATAGAACTGGTACCTAAGTATTTTTAATAAAATTGTACAGCAGAGATAGATTGCCAGTCATGTGCTTTGTTGCATCCAGTGTAACAATGAATTGGATGAGTTGTAAAATCTGCTCAGAGTTATAGGAGGACGATGGGAATACATGACAAATTCGATCCTAAAGTGTTTGTGAGTTTTACGACATTTAGTTATCCTATTTTACTTTAATCATGGAAAAATAAACTTTCTTAGTCACACTTTTGTTCTAACTTTAGGTACCCATTTCCTTTTGGTCTTAGGACCATGTAATTTGCTGATGGGCATTGTTTGTGCTATCCAGCATTTTTACGACTTAACTAGTCTTCTTATACAACATCCTATAGTAACTCTTTGAATTTGTGATAGTGGATTCTGATGCAACTATTTTCTTATGGGGGGTGGTTTTTTTTGCAACAGATTTATTTGCTTGACTTTTGGGTTTTCTAGTACTAATAGGCTCTCCATTAGGCTTCTTAGTTCTAGCATTCACATCTTTCAAAAACTTAGAAACATAAGCATCATGATTCGCATTAAACACACATTTTCTCATGTAGCTACGGACAGCTTAACAATTTGAAGTTATGGAATTTTAAACGTATTTCCACGTAGTTACAGACTTTGTTTGATTAGAAATACTAGAAATCCTAGGGTGTTCTTCTACTTTAGTCTTCTTAAACTTCACATGACTAGTGTTTGACACGGTCTTATCTTTCATTTGATTGCTCCTAGACTGTGGTCTTCTAACATTAGTTTTGTGAGCTACTCCTGTAGAGTAGATACGCGAGGATTAGTCTTTCAGAAGTCTGATCAATTGTGGTGCTTTAGTTGTGTGGTACTACTTGCATAATTGTTTTGAGACTTGCCTGGTTTAATCACATTTGTGTTTCTTACAGCTTGCGTTGCTGTTTGAGGCAAATTCTGTGGAGTGATTGGTTTTGATAAACCCTCTAACTCAATAGTTTTTAAAACTGACTTTTTCTTTGCAAAATATTTTCTCTCAGAGAGTCTGAAAAAGGGAGCTGGTTTTCTTAAAACTGATTGGTTTTGAATCCTTTGAGCATTTTGGTTGTAGAACAACTGATGGTTTATCAAAAAACCTTTTTTTTTTTTTTTGTGTCCACAGATTTTTTTCCTTTGTCATTTTCATGTGATTCTTTAACTTCACTTATTGCAATGTTCTTGTATTGCAATTGAGCTTTCAAAAATTTGTATTTTTAAAATATTGTTCACGTTCCTTTCGAAAAATACATCTTGAGCCTTTTCTTTGCCAAACTGATGTCATTTTTCGCTTGTTTTGACTTCTTGTAAGCGATTTCAAGAGAAATTAAGTGTTTTTCTAATTTAGCAAAACTTCGTAAAAGCTCAGTGTAAATCTCTTTACTTACAAATTCAGTTTGTTTAGAAAGATTTTTTGTAGACAGTCGCATTCCCTGACTTTATGAAGATATAAGCATTGTAATTCAGTGATCTCATCTAAATCAGATGAAGATTGCAAATAAGAACACATAACATCTTTAGACGCACATTCTTGCAAAAGCTTATCATACATGTTGGAAAATTCTGCCTTATCAGATTCAAGTTCATCAAGTTCATCTTCAAGAGATTCAACGTACTTTAAATCTGCATGCATTTCTTGCTTAAGTTCATGTACAAATGTGAAACTATCATTCTGAGTCTTAAGGGCAAGGGGCATCAAACATGTCTTGACTAGGATTTACATATCTTGCACAGTTGGCTTACGAAGATGAAGAAGGTCGTTTGAATGTTTTACCCATGCTTGATCGACAATTTTTTTCAGATGATTAATATTATTCGTCATGACATTATATGCTTGTCTACTTTTGCTTATTGATTTAGACACTCGTAAGAAATCTATGTTTTTGAAAATATTTGGTTTTGTTTTCACAAATGATTTTCTCCACATTTTCTTTCTTATTTCATTTGCTTGTACAAACTAAATTTTATAATGTTGAGTCGGGGGTTTAAAAATTTCATAAATACTATTTAACTTTGTGTAGTCAAAAGGTTTCACTAAGTCTTTATTCAATTTTGATCTCGTTATCAAGAGTCAGAGTCTCTTCCCGATCGGGGACGAGTCTGTTTGTAGGATCAGATTGGTCATGTGGGATCTCATACAAACATGGTATCTCATTTTGAGCCTTTTTGAGGTACATTGGATTGGCAAAGGTAGGTCTTCCATTAAATGTAAGGCATTTGGGTGCTAACATATGAATGGTTTGGATTGATTGACTCCGTTTGTAAACAATTTCATTCAAAAACTTTAACTGGTTTTCCATTGAAATTATTTTGTCAATATCTTTTTCTTCCTTAAGCTTCAAATCCGTTTTACCGTTGTTTTCTCCTGACAAGGACCTTCGTAATGTGACTTGGTTAAAAGACTCTGTTTGACTAACTCATCATGTTTCTCTTTGACAACTAAAATTTCATAGGCTTTAACTTTTAAACTTTCTTTTATGTCAATTTCTTTTTGAGCTAATAGTCCTAGAGTTTCATTTAACCTTCGTTCAAGTTTGTCATAGTCAACTGTACGATCATTAAAGGCCTTGAACCTCTCAAACTCAGTCTGTTTATTTTGAAGTGCAACTAAGCAACTATCCCGAATACTATTAGATTCCCCTAGAGTTCTACTAGTTTCCGCAAGAATAGATTTGCACTTAGTTAACTCTTGAGTCAATGTTTAACCCCTATATAAAATAACCCCCCCCCCCCCCCCCCCCCCCCCCCTATATTTTTCCTCATTCACACAACAACACACCAGGGTTCTACTGGTCTCTTTAATAGTAGATTTGCACTCTTTTAATTCTTGAGTCAATGATGCGTTTGCTTTCTTTAATTGCTTTTGAATCTTTTTATTTTTATCGATATCAAGTTTTAAATTTGCAATTAAATTAGCAAGCGCAACACGCTCATCATCACATTCTACAGCATTTTGGTCATTCTGAATATCATTATCACACATATTCGGTGAATCAGGAATGACATTACTATCAACCGTTTCCACTACACATGTGTTACTAATGGATTCAGATTGCTCAAAATGTTGTATTTCATTGGCAAACACATTATATCCAGTATCGTATTGTACCTGATCTAATGGCTCAGAATCAGTGCATGAGTCTTCATTATGAACCTCCTGGATCTTTGCCATATAGCTGTAATGTGCTTCCAACTCTTGTTCATCAATCTCTTCATCCGTGTCTGCTAGCCAGTCAGATTGCTCTGCTTGAAGTTGAACACCTTTCTCAGCTTGTTTACACAGCAACATCTTTTCCTTGTGATACGTGGAGTCTTTAAGCGGTTTTGGTTTCCTGCATTCCTTAGCAAAATGACCAAATTCCTTGCAGTTAAAACACTGTATCTCAGACTGCTGCATTACTTGTCCACCTACAGTTTCCCTAGCCCCAGCCACAGTCATTGTCCTCTGATTCCCAAACTGTCCAGACTGATTGTCATTCTTGTATCTTGGAGTAGTATCCACATTCTTATTTCTGGTGTTTGAGGAAGTTTTAAGGTTGTTGTTGGTAGGTTTGTAGAGTTTCTTGAAGTACTTTGCAATGAGAGCCAAATTTTTCTGCATTTCCTTATCCTTCTAAGCTTGTTCAGGATCACTGTCTTCTTCAGAAGCGGACTCAGATAGAGGTGTGATTGGCTTGGCTATCTCTTTGCCTTTGTGTCTTGTAGTTGCATTTGATCTGGTTGGAAGTGATGTTCTTGATGTTGGTGCATATGATTTGTGAGACTTTGATGTTTGATAATAAGGATCTTGATGTGGTTGAGCAGTAGCAACAAGTGCTAATGGGTTAGCATTCTTGGCTATTCTTTCAGCACGGAGTTCATTAACTTCCTTTAGATATTGTTAGTGATATGAAACTTCATCCAACTTGTGTTGTTGCTTGACAATTGTTACAAACCTTGACCATTCTGGTTGAAGTTGTTGAAGAAATTGAACATTGACTTGCATTTTATCAACTGTCAAATTGTTTCTGATCATTTCATTCATCAGCTTGTAAAACCGAGAGTAGTATGACTCTATTGATTCTCCATCGTGAGAGGTGAATTTTCCAAACTCCCAAAATAAGTTTGTCTTGACATCTTGAATGTTGAGGGATTCACCTTGTTGTAGCCTTTCAATAGCTTCCCACATTTCATGAGCTGTATTGCACGCATCAACAGTGGAGTATATTTCATCTCCAATTCTAGTCAATATCATATGAATCGCTTCCTTTTCTGATTCAAAATGAGCTTTGTTTGCAGGAGACATGTTCAGGATTGTCTCAACTGTTGTGTGTTCAGGAACTGCTGGAGAATTTTCTGTTGCAGGCACAGCTTGTATTACGACAGTAGAAGGAATGTAAGGACCTTCGAGAATGCATTTCCTTAAGGCATCACCATTTGTTTTTGTATCAATGTACCGTAAGAAACGTGATCGCCATTGTGCATATATGCCCGTTGCAAGCATTGGTGGACGATCCCTTGAACCAGCTGCCATGATGTTGTTATGCATTTGAATGTCAGTTGTGGAAGTTGTGATTGGAGTAGTCATGATGAATGATTGTTGAATTATGAAGTGAAAATGATTTATAGGATCTTAAGATGATAAAGTTGTGTTGTGGTTTGGACAAACTCGGTAACAAATTCGGTAAAGCAAATCCGGTAATAAATGTTGTAAGATATCAGATAGAGCAAACTCGGAAGAGTTCTCGGACAAGTTTTGGATCAAACTCGGAGCAATTTGTCAGATAAGTCAAATATCGATCTCGGATGAAATGCTCGGACAAAGCAAAACTCGGTAGTAGTTCTCGGACAAATATCTCGGACAAGTCGTCGTAGCAAATTCGACAAGTTACAAATGGAAATTATCTAACAAATTTGCCTATTACAAAAAATTCGATAATAATTTTAATAATAGTTCCTAACAACAAAATCGATAAAAACTCGAGATGATTTATAGTATCTATTTACAACGGTTTTGTTTATGACATTGAATGAGAACATGAAATCCTCTGAACACATCTTGTTTGATAAAACCAAAAACGTGTGTTTATACAATATATCGGAATTAACTTATGTCATCAATGTTCTCTCTCTACAATTTCGATTTAGCAGAACACAAATAATACAATAAAAAAATATGCACCACTTTGACTAAGAATAGACTAAGAATCTCGTTATAGCGACCAAAGAAGTCTCAACAATTGAGCTAGAGTACTTTACGTTTATTAATTCTCAAATCTCAGGAATATTACTCAAATTCGGAATATCCCTTATTTCATAATAATAAAAAATGACACAAAGTATGACGCTAGAAGAATTAGAACCTAATATCCTTTCGATCTAAGTGTTGTTGCATACGCGACTTACAAACTGATGCTAAAATGATCTCGTTGGTTTTCTTTTTTTTAAATTCGGAATTAAATCGTCTTAATGTCGATTGTACTATTTTTTTTAATTGGCAAAATCGGATTGTACTAATTTGTCGGTGGATTTTGTTTTACAAATTCAGGATACATAAAATAAAGATTCAATATCACATGGTTCGAAAATTATGTAAAAACAGACTCAAAAACGAAGAAAGCGTTTAATACTCTAACTTTAAACAAGAATAAAAACTTGATTAGTTTAGGAAATATCAAAACTCAATCTTTGTAAGTTTCTATACAATTTTCGAACAAAAAAATGTAAACAAAAAAACGAACCCAAAACTTAAATCACCCCATCGTGGCGATTGTATGACAAATGTCAGAACACATAATCACTTCCACTTCATACTTGAATGTAAAATAAGATGAGAAGATAAAAGAAAGGAATTTTAGCAGAGAGAGGTACATAGGAGAGAGGAAAGTAGAGGAGAATAATGAGATGGTGTGTTGTACCTTGCAAATAAATAAAATGAGACGAACACCCTTCAAGAGGGGTATTTTTACTCAATGGGGGCTCTGGCCATACTAGACTTTTTTGGCCCGGGTAGGTATTGTTCTTGGGGTCGGTGCTCGGGATTACAAAAGGGTTTAAACCCGATACTAGTACAAGATTAGCTTACGATTACGAGTCCGTTTACCCTTCTAGCCTATTACTACATAAGTAAGATAAAGATAGAGATTGACTTAATATTTGAGGCTAACATTTAAGACAAAACTTAATGACTTTTTCCAGATGAGATATGATTGATGATGATTCAATAATAAAGAAGTATGACTACTCGGATAGTTTCATATAATTCCTAAGCAATGGTAATGATTACGATCTTCGATTTTAAGACTTAACTCACAAAAAGATTTTTTCGTCAAAAAACGTTGTCACAAATTAACTTGTTTGAACTTAAGACTTATATCATTTAAATTAATCAGACGTGTCATGTAAATAATTAAAATACTATTATATCAAATCTGTTTTGTGTATCAATTAACGTAAGCAGATTTCTCCAACCAAATGATAAAGACTGTAGACAAATCTTTAAAACTATATAACATACAACGGGTCTTCCGACCTATACCGTTATGTGTATACAATCAAAGTTGATGAACAAAGTTAATAAGATAAGACACGATATGATTTCAACACAAGCTTAAGATTAACAAGATCATAATAATACCAAATACTTATTTATTATATTAACATCACCGAGTAGTCATGAGAGGTAGTCATGAGAGATTTAGCCTCTCATGGCTAATGAGTTCATAATAAAATTAAATAGGGAATTGAGAAACATACAAGATTCTAATGTGAAATGGATCGAACACAGCCCATTTACAAGTAATGAATCGTATCACAACCCTTATTATACTAAATATATGATAACTTCTTCTTCTTCTTCGCCGGAATTTCGTGCTTGAACCCTAGAGATTAAGAGAGATTTGTGTGTGTGATATTGTATGAGATGTTATTTTTGATGATATGAAATAGATTGAAAATCCTCTCCATTTATAAGATGGGCGAGGCAAAAAGTGTGTCGCATAAAATATATTGTGCAGCATACTTAACCTATGTCGGTTAGATTATCATTAATGCTGAATAGAAGTGTGGCGCACATTCTGGAAAAACCGGCGCACTTGTGGAATTAACTGCTTTCATTTATTTCGTTGATAAGTGTGGCAAGGAAGTAAGTGCGGCGCACTTCCTTGTGATTTTAGGCTTTATTATTTCTTTACTTCTAACTTTGCTTCCAATAAGTATAAACACTTGTATTTGAATGCTTTTTGAGCTCGGACTGTCATCAAGTGAACCTGTACATATTTCATATGATTAAGTATCGAAAGTTCATGAGAAATGATGAAAAATATACAAATAACGCCACCTAAAACATGTATAATTAAGGCATTATCAGTGAGCAACTTTTGTCAAATCATTTACAGTGACACGAGACGAAAAACATGAATTATTTAAAAGGTGGCAAGAAGGTGCATGAAAGGATGTCTAACGACCTTTTGGTGTCTAACAAGGATGTTGGGGGAAGTATACAACAACCGGTGTGTGCTTACACTGTTAACAAGATACGAATAATCATGTATACTTGCATCATATTGCATAACATGATTTTGAAAGATCAAAAGTTTGAGATAAGTAAATACTTCGACTTGTATATGAATCAACAACCAAATATACAACGTAGTTGGATCGAGATGCGAAGTACAACAACGAAAAGCCAAACAATTACGCAATAAAGAAACATACGTTAGTCTTTAACGAAATATTATGAAGAATATTTGGCAACGATGTCAACACCAAAGTTAGTTTATTAATAATTTGATGTATTATTATCTTGATGTATGTTTTAAAAAAAATTCATATTTTTCTATTTTTCGTATATTTTCTTATGTATCGTAATTTGCATTTTAATATAATGAATGAAAAATTAAAAACTGAAAAAAAGTGGGTGTCAAAAAGTTTGTGTTAATGGTGTTATGAGTGAGATGATATTTCAATGTGTTGGTGTTAAAAGTGAGAATGCTAAAATCGTTATA
>BQNB010018800.1:0-18776 GCA_026074375.1 Tanacetum coccineum | reverse complement strand
CCTTTCTGCTTTAATGGTACGAAAGGAGCAGTAGGCCTTATTCGCTGGTTTGAACGAACCGAATCAGTATTCTCTCGAAGCAAATGTTAACATTTGCTACGGGTACTTTAACTGACGATGCCTTATCCTGGTGGAATGCATATGCCCAACCTATGGGAATAGAGCAAGTTAATCAAACCACCTGGACTGAGTTAAAAAGGCTTCTGACAAACAAGTATTGTCCCCGGACTGAGATCATAAAAATGGAAGACAAACTTTACAATCTGAGTGTAAAGGGAAATGATCTTAAACCCTATGTTAGAAGATTCCAAGAATTAACAACCTTGTGTCCAAACATGGTTCCAAACAATGAGAAACTCTTAGAAGCTTTTATCAGAGGTCTACCTCGAAGCATTGAAGGAAACGTTACTGCTTCAAAACCTCAGACTCTGGAAGAAGCCACCAACATAGCTCACAGACTAATGGACCAAATAATAAAGCGTAAACCTGTGCAAGAAACCAATAATCACAAACGAAAGATCGATGATAGAAGGAACACCACCAACAACAACAACTACCCCAATGATCGCAACAATAATAGCCACTCCAACAATCAAATTAACAAAAATAACTACCCAAATAACCGTAACAATAACAACCGCAACAATTATCACCATCAGCAGCAAAATGGAAGGCAGGAAATCTTTAAGGCTAATGGAAACCGTGGATATAATGGACCTCATCCCCTTTGTAGGAAGTGTACTCTGCATCACACAGGACCGTGCACTGTTAGGTGTCAGAATTGCCACAAAGTAGGCCATCAGACTAGAAACTGTAGGAGCTAAGAACATCTATTTTCCAACATCACTCTATCTCTCAACTAAATCTCGAGACATGTAACATAAGTATCAACTCTTTTTCATATGTAAAGTTCGTATGTAAAGTTATCCATGAAATAATAAAGTGATGATTCCGTTACATCTTGTTATCTGATAATATCAAAACTCGACATTATTTGTCGATTCTATCATACTCAAACTCTAAATACTCTCCTCATACCTTTGCAACATAAATTTTCATCCTCGATTATATGGGCGTCAGTACAATCAACATCTCAATATTATCTAACCATTCATGATCATATCATTTTCTACACATTACCATATCATGTTTTTATGCTTAGGTAAGACGATTTATGATCATCTTATTGAAATGAATTAGAATGCTTCTTCATTTGAATAAGGAAATTATAAATCTCTGAACTATAAATTTATAAATTCTCAGTAACAAGGAGTTGGATGCTTCTTTTTGTAAGTGACAAATTTTAAATAAGTAGGCTTAAGTATATAACATACGTACAAACAAGTTTCTTTCAATCCGTTTGTACACACAATTCCTTAATCATTATCATTATTACCTTTATCATCTGTTCATTTCAAAATCTGTATCTCACATGATTAGCAACTATCTTACAATCGTTCCTTGACATCACTCATTCCATGATCTTCGTATACTAAAATTCTCTATTATATTCTGTAATGTAATAACAAGAAAACACATAAGAATCTATACAATGTCAAATGATTTCAATACCACTAGGTATGAAAATTTTAACAAAGACTTGTGATAGCATTCTTATTTGATGTTAACTTTTAAAGGTTAACAAATAACAATTCTTTACGATTAGAGTGGCATAGCAGAAATAGACCATAACCCATAGGTTTTGTAAATCGAAGTATTTCATCACCTATATTCTATCAGGAGAAATTCTATTTTCTATCATCAAAAGGTGGGGTCTTGGAAATAAGTAGATGTGTGAAAGGAGGTAATTATAATTATGGTGTACAACATAATTATAAATGCATCACACACGTGATTATAAATCCATCACACATGTGGACTTGTAACCTTATTAGATCTATAACCTAAATCATGCCCATTACCTACATCAATCACTACAACTTTCAACTAAATCTGAGGACGAAATTTCTTAAGGGTGTTGGAGTACAATAAACAACCCATAATTTTCATCAAATACAAAACCTATTTTTCCTATGAACACAATATGGTAGGCTGAAATTTTTCACTTTATTACATTAGTATTTTAAGTCAATAATCTTCATTATGACATGTAACTTACATAACTAAAGTAGACGATCTCGACGCAACCTAATCTATATGGGCCATACTGTCATCATATATGGTATTAGGAGAAAACATCCCAAATGTCAAGTCAATATCATCATATCCTTTTTACAAAGTACATTATTCCTATAATGTACCATTCACAACGTTATATCAAAACAAGCTTTAAACCATTATCGTATACCTCTAAACCCTAATTCCATGAAGATTTAATATCTAAAGTGAATGTACAAAGCTCTAAAGCATATGTACAAGTATATAGAACATATCATATGAAATATAAATCTCCCACAAGACAAGTACAAGATTCAAAGCACAATATACAAGTCATTAATGCACGATATCGCAAAAGTAGCGTTTTAACCTCCTTATCATTTCTAAGTTCTTGACCACCACTCTTTTGCAAGCCTAACTACACTCAATATACAATTTGAAAACCCTAATTAATCAATCCATAAGTCTTTTCATACAGCCCTTTTACCCTCAAAACCCGTAATTCACAAGTCAAAAACCCTACCCGAGTCTAAATACTAAACCATGACCCGTTTCCTGGTTTTTATCCATCATACACCTAAACCAATACTCAAATAAGATGTGATAAACTTATTTTACCACAATAACAGTCAGTATACAATCATCATTTCATCATTTCATCTCATTATCACAAAATGAAATTCAAGAAACCCTAAACGTACCAAAATGGACCATTCGACCCGTTTACTCATTTAAAACACCAACAATCAATCAAGTGTCATTGTAAACTCATGATATGAGTTTACAATCCATGATCTATCCTTATTTTGGCAATGTACACGAATTATAAGCTCAAAAACCCTAAAGAAACCCTAATATGCCCTAATTGAACCCGCGACATATATCATTCGTTTTCAACCCACTTTAACCCAAACCACTTGCGAATTTCCATTGATAAACCTTGATACAAACCTTGAGAACATATTTCTATCATTCCATGATCAATGAGCACGAAATTATAAGCCAAATGAAAACAATTCTGAGCCTAAAAGACTCAAATGAACCCTAGCGTAACCCTAAATCTTGCAAAATGACACTCATTTTGAGCCTATCTTTGGGCAACGCAGAAGCGACATAACATGACCTCACCCACATGCATTCGCTAAGCATCCTAACACACCTTTACCAACAAATATCTTCAATATTTTTATTAAGAAAAACTTCACATGGTCTCTTGTTTCTTCTTTTCTAGCTGTGGCATCAAAAAAGAGGTAGTCAACACCTCAAAGCTAGTTTCTAGCCCTAGAAACTCATCACATAGCCTCTCCTAATCACCCTCTAGGTTATCCATGTGTCCTAGATCAGCTTGCTAAGAAATCTTGGCCTCTAAGGGTCCTTTACCTATAAATAGAACCCATAACCCTTCATTCATTCTCATCCCCCACTTCTTCTTTTTATAACCTAATTGAGCAAAAAATAAAAACATGTCTCTGCTCCATATGATCCTAACATCAATCTAAGAACATCATTCAAGCAAATCTTTGAATATTTTGAATCCCCCATGAAAAATCCAATGGCGTACGATGGGAATTACTACCTAAATGACCCATTTCCCACCATTTTATCTCCTTGAGCGTCAAAACATGTTCTGGAGAGATCTAACTTCTGCTCCTACACACTTATAATGTTCATATGAATTCCTAAATATACTCTTTGTAAAAGTATCATAACTCAATGTCATGCTCATTTTCCCATTTTGAGATCCAAAACCGTAACAACCCGAAACCCTAATACTTATGTTTCGTCTTAAAACTAAATGTAATAATAGGTTAAATAATGTTATATCTATCCTAGCATGCTTAAATAATGATTAACTAACCACTTTATTGATTATTGAAGGAGATTTTAACTTAAAACCCGCGCTTTTACGTTTTAAAACCCTAATATTGTACCGTCTTGGCTTCCTACTAAACGAATCGTTATTTATAAAACTTACGGTTGCTGTTAAAATCTTCATATTTAATGTTATAAATAACTTATAAATGTCTGTTGAAATGATTAAAAGAAGAGCTTGCATGGCAATTTTGCCAGTTTTGTAAAAATATTATCCATGCAATTGTATAAAATCGTAACTTTGGAAACTTAAAACTAAAAGACTAAGAAATATCATTTTAACAAAGTTATAACTGACAGGGTCTATTATTACACTAGATTAAAGTGCAATGTTTACTTGTATAACTTTTAAAGTCAGAGACCAAACACGAAAAAGGGCAAACTCCAAGGGTATATTCTGCCACTTATCAAACCACATGTCTAAAAATGAAACATTTTGAAAAAATATAAAATCATGTTCAAAACATTACAAGAGCATAACATAAATTAACGCTTGACTGGCTAACAATTTCAGATATTGATTCAAAACGCTTAAAACTGATTATATCGAAACACAATATCTAGGGAGTTGCATATTAAGGTAGAGTTCATCTTGGTATTACGTTCTGACTGAGTTGTTGTGTTTACGATTTAAATTGCCCTAAGCTCCTCAAACGTTAACTTGAATGACTATGCTGAATTAAGGATGGCCCTAACGGTGATACAATAATTCCAAACTCTTCAATCAAATTCATAACTCTTAGAACCAAAGTTCTAGAGTACAATCTTCCTAAGACTTGACATATTTACTCAGGTTGCTTGACGTGGCTGTTTACTATCATTTTGCTATATCAACCTTCCCCGGTTAAGATTGTGATAAGGGTCGTCAGCTTCATATTGGAATATAAAATTCATCATAACTATCAGTAGAATGTTTCATAACCTCGCCTTTACTTATTTGACAGTATTTTATAAGAACCGCGAAGGGTATACATGCATGTTATAAAGCTCTTTACATACTCGTTTATCTTATAACAATGTGAAACATATCAAAGAGCATATTGAATTTTCATGAACAGTCGCCGATTACTATGTTACAATGTTTTATAAACCCGCAGGGGTATTATGCTTGATAACAAACCTTTTACCATACTCATTGTATCTTATTAAATGTGATTTACTTTTCAAGGAATTAAGTGAGTTCATACCTCACTTTTAAATCTCTTTAAAGATTTCCGATAAACCGTACGGGGAAAAACATGCTATAAATTACGAATACAAGTGTTTTTTACATGTTTATAAGCTAAGCTTGATATACCATACGACTAATGTCTAAGTTACTTTAAGCTAAAAGTCCCTCATTATCATGGTACCATTAAATCACGTTCGGGTGAACTCTCAATATAGTGGATGAGATCTATCGGGATTGACGAAACCGTTTGTGTTTGCGAATAGGTAACTCAAACAGCTACTATATTTGTGAATTATAATAGGAATATGGCAATTACCTACACCGAGGGCCATTATATTCTATAAAATAATAATATAAAATATATATATATATATATAATATATCATAGTATAATATATATATACTATCACATCATTTTTGATATTAGGATATAATATACTACACTATTCAGTTTGTGAGCCAATGAGCTATGACCAGACTATACTATACCAGACAAGACCAAACAGATAATACACTGTTACTACAATAATTGCATTCGTTGCAATTATACAAATAACGGGTATATAATAACGTGACCCAAGATCATAACAAATCAATATTCAATAATAATTGTGTTTGTACAATTATTACACAATGACATTGTATTCCAAACTATTATCAAACCAATGAAATTTCACTCACGCATTGTGGATAGCTTATTAACATGTTTATCAAGTACATTGAGCAACTAGCGGCACAAAAGGCATGGTACTTGAAGATGGCTAAAACTTGTTATCTATTCCACATATGTATTAAGCTTAGATTTTGTGGGACTGCCATTGTAAAACTCTAATTGAAATGAATGATAACGTTATCTGTTTGAATCAAACGCTCTCTTTTAGGTCATTTCTAGTAGAATATGGATTGTTGGTATCCATGAAAGAATTACCCCAGATTAATCTTAACGCTGCTAATGTATAAAAATGGTGGTGTTTTTAATAATGTTGATAATCGGTAATATTCCAAGGGCTAAGATAAAATAAAATATTATATTTTTGTTATGTAGAAGTCTTTCGATCTTGTCAGTATTCCTTATTGAAAAGCTGAAAAGTTGACTACAGATTGTTCTAATTTGTGTAACAGCGGGTTCGGTTTAACTGGGAGTTTTGATGAAGTTTTGAATTCGTGAATGAATCATTTATGATTTGTTTTTTCTATTTTAGAGTGTTTTTGAGGTTTTCAAATGCTTTCGAGGAAGTTTTCCCGTCGTTTAAGCGAAAAATCCGGACACGCAGCCGTACCACACAACGTTTATATAAGTGTAGAGATTTATGAGGTTGGTAATGTGTTAATGGGTTTATTTATTTAATAAATTCATAATATTGAAATAACGTCGATTTAAATTGTAAATTATGAGTGTAAGATTTGAAAGTTATTTCAAAAACAGTTGTTTTTGTTAATTTCGGTAAAAGACTGTAACAATCGTAAAAAGGAGAAATTTTAGTTGAAATAAGTTTACCAAGCAATTGTGATTTAAGTGTTATTAAATAATGAGCAAGGTGTGTTGAGTTTTTTCAAAATTCATGTTTTTCGGTCCCTTGAGTCCAGTCGAAAGCTGCTCAATCATGGATTATTGAAGCTATTTAAGTGATAAGTGCCGTATGAATAATATATGGTTTATGAAAAAAGACTTAGTACGCAATGAAAATGGATAACTAATTTGAGGGGACCGGGTTTTATTTATTTTAAAAATAGAAGAAAATTTAGATTTTAATATTGATCCCTACACAAAAAGAGAAGACCCATCCCTGCTATCATCCCTATTACGGCTCGAAAAGAACAAGAGAGACAAAATTTGGTGGCTATTTTTAAACTATTATGACCCTTTTAGTAACCCATATTCCACCACCTTATCCCCATTTTCACATACATGCATCATTTTGTAAAACAAACCAAAAACTCGTCTCGTTTGTTGTGTTCTCTCTATATCCTGACCGAACACAATGGAGAAGAAAAAAAAAGTTTTGAAGATTTTGCCAAGAACTCGGGTTAAAATTTTATTATTATGGTTGATAAAAAATAATAGATTTGGTGTATGAAAACAAGAGTTTAAGTCTTTCATAGCGCGTTATCGAACAACAAGGCACATCAAACAATTGAATTTATTTATAAGACGTTGAATTTAAGTTGTACTTTCGTGATTATGGTGATGTCTAGACGCTAGTTGTACAAGTTGATCGCCAAAAAGATCGAAACTTGAAATCAAAAATAAAAAAAGGGGTGTTTATGCGTCGGCTTAAAAAGAAAAGGAAGAAAAGGTTTTTGAGTTTAATTAAAATGGTTGTTGTGGTAATTATTGTGTTTTTAATAAAAATGCCTTAAAATACTTATTTAGAAGGTTTAGCTTATTCAATAAGCTAGGAAAATAGCTTATTTTTTTTGGGGGCTATAAATTGGATTTTGGTAATGGGTGGTTTAGTGGACTATCCACCAGGTTGCGCCCGAGTTGTTTTGTAGCCCAACAAAGGTGCTTTTGGTTGGTCACGGTAGCCCAACAGGGTCCCTTTTGTTGGTTTCGGCCCATACTGGGGTCCGTTTAGGTTCGTTTTTGGTGTCCAAGTTTGGTCCGGCGCAATTGACTTTGGCTTAATTTTGTGCTTAATGAATTTGGCTTATATTAAGCTTTATACTTAATGGATTTTGTCTTATTCGGTTTTAGCTTAATATTGAATTCGGCTTATTGAGCTTATATATATATGATATAAATATATATATATATATAATATATAATATAAATATATAATATAATATAAATATATATATATATTCGTAGACGTAATTTGAAGGTTAAGTTGCTTATTGTTTGGGGATACCGGCTTATATATAAAATGATAAAAGGTATAATCTTATATCTTATAGATTCGTCTTAATGGCATAAAGGCTCATAGGTTGATTTGTGTATTTTGGTATATAAATAAGGAAGTATGAGAAAAAGGTTTCGCTATCGGGCTAAGTATTTTGGACCATAATGGACCATATGACCCCAATATCAAATAAAAATTTGTGGACTATGCAAAATTGAACTAAAAGAAAGTTGTGTTGACTAAGAGGAAGGACTTTTCTTGGACTTGATCAATTGTGAAGAGGTTATTTTGGCCACGGTGTTAATGTAAATTCAGTCAATGGTATTGATATTGTGTTTGTCGAAAAACGTCGGATTTTGTGAAAATTGTTTTGATAAAGGTTAGTACCTAGGAAAAGTCAGTAAGACGTCGCAGGTCATGCCGAAGTATTTGAATGATTATATACATATAGGATTTTTCAAAGAAAAGCATATAAAAAATTATTATATAACAATAAATAGTTATTTGACTTGAAAATTTAATACCATACGAAAGATGAAATTTTCCAAAATTTTCTTAAATCATTACTTTATAAACGTGTGTCCGATTTTAATTGAAGGAAAAGAAGGGATAAACTTAATGAAGATTAGTTGAGGTAAAACTTTGGACATATTAAATAACAAAATATTGAATCCCCGTTATCCCGATAATAAGACAAAACAATAATAAAATATTATTATTTATTTAATTAGTCAGCACTATTCAAGTACATATATATTTACAATATATATGTCGTATCTAGGGAGAGAAGACCGAAAGATGGTTGGAGGGGTGGTTAATACTGGCGTTTACCGCCTTATAAAAACTTTAAATCTTTAGTATCAAATCGACAATCAAGTTAGACGTAATATGAGAGGTGTCGATAATAATAGTTTCACAACAACTAGCACATAAGCATATAGTACAAACGTCACCCACAATATTTAACAACAAAGTAGTACATAACCTAAACAAACAATATAAACACAACCATTCGCACAATCTAAGCACTAAGCAAGTATAGGAAAGAATAAGCGGTAAATGAAAAGAAATAAATAAGTAAAAGGTAAAAGAAAATGCAAACCAACACGAGTGATTTATAGAGGTTCTGTCACTAAACTCCCTCTTCGCTCCTACTCCACTCCCTGGTATCCAACTCTAGAGTACTTCACTAATCAACAAGCTCCTTATGCGGAGAAACTCCTTATACCAATGCTTACCTTATTTTCTGACCTAACTAGATGGTCGAGTTCTTCTCGGGTACAACCAAACCCGGTTAAGATTTATGGCCCTAACATACAAACAATGTGTTTTATGGCCTAAACACATAAACCTGCATCACATACATTATTCTTTCAGACATAAGGCTAGAAGTCGGGTCCTAATCTTAGCTAGAACCAAACATACCACTATCACCAATGTATTTTAAGGTCTAAAATACAAACCAACCCACAATCATATGTAACAAATTTACAAATGACAAACTAGACAACATAACGTTCGGATCTTAAAGATGACTGAAGTTCATTCTCTGTGCACTTGAGGGAAAGGAGGAAAGTAAAAAAGATAATTGTATCAAATTTAAACAAGATTAACCAAGTTGAATGAACAAAGAATTAGTGAGAATCTAAGTAGAGAAAGAAACTGAAGAGAAAGTCATGCAAAAGGGTTGTTATAAAATAGTTTGAGAGTTGACCCACTATTTATAGGAGCTGAAAAACTGCTTGTCAGGAAACGGCGGTCCCAGATATATTAGGGGGCCGTCAGACAATTAAGGGGGCCGTCGGCCTATTTAAAGGACCGCCCTGACAGACGCTCCTGTTTTTATCTTTTGTTGTGACAACACTATCTAGTAAAAGGGGTTGACATGTTTGGGGGGAAAAGAATCTATTTTGAATTTTGTAATTAATTACCACATACAACAATTCTTTTAATTTAAAAAATAATTTGTCGTAATTAAGTTTTGAACAAAATTATTTTGTTACATTATAAAATTAATGTTTAGAGACAAAAACTTATTTCTTGATCATCCTATAAAGAGCAAGTTTAGATTGCTTTTTGTCATACCTAATTGATTTACGTCGGGTGTAAAACAATTTCCGTCTTTCTGAAGCATACTTGAGACGTAGAGAGATGTTGATGCATGTAATGCATTGATGATTTGATTATTACGAAGTATACTTGCGCACTTAACATTACGATTACAAGTTCACATGTTTGTCATTAAAAAACATAAAGAAATCGAAATATTAAATATTATAAATTTATACTAACAATCTCCCCTTTTTGATGAATACAAAATAGGTATTATTATATCACATAGTAAAGTGTTAAAATTACTCGTTTAATACTCCCTTATCACCCCTTTTTGCGAAGCACAAATGTATAAGTATGTGATTAATGGAATGGAGCATATAGGTTGGAGGTTTTAGAAGAAGACATGAGAAGAGGGTACTCGGCTCCGAGTATATATGGTTTAGAATTATGAGGAGAAGATATGAGAAATAAAGGTGAAGGTGATTGTGTGTTTCCTTAAATAGTAAGAAAAGTTTCATGTAGGTGTAGAAGTAGGCAAACTTTCGAGTGTAATAGGTGAACGGAATGAGGAAAAGGTAGGTGATCCAAGTATATTGGTTGGAGGAATGAGAAGACAACATGAGAAATAAGGTTGAGGTGGTTTTGTGTTTCTTGGATAATTTAGACGAGGTTATGAGAAATGAGAAGAAGGCTTGAAAAGAAGGTAGGTATGTGGGGGGAGGGGGGGGGGTGGGTTTTTTTGTGTGGTGGGGGGTTTTTTTGGGTTTTTTTTTGTTGGGTTGGTGTGTTGGGGGGGGGGGGGGGATTAAAGTATTTTTAGTTA
Source organism: Tanacetum coccineum (assembly GCA_026074375.1). NCBI lineage: Eukaryota > Viridiplantae > Streptophyta > Magnoliopsida > Asterales > Asteraceae > Tanacetum > Tanacetum coccineum. The sequence goes on along the minus strand of BQNB010018800.1, from coordinate 7,894 downwards.
AGGTATGAGAAGGATCTTAAGGTTGAGGTATTTTGAAGTGGAGGAGGTGAAAGTATTTGGAGTAAGAATGAACCATTCATTGTATTATAAATTAAATGATAATATATTAATATAAAGGAGAGATTGAATAAGAACAAAAAAGGATTATATAATCAAGGTTTAAAAAAATAAATGTGATTTACCCCAAATATATCCTAGCTACAACTTGCGTATGTTGGTACACAGGATAGTATCATTCCGAGTATTTTGAATCTAACGGATTTCAATGGAATCAAATAAATTACCATCGATGCTCAAGAAGTTCAAATGGCAATTTAAATGAAAGAGCGCTTGCAGAGTGTTTCCCCAGGGGGGGGGGGGGGGGGGGGGGGGCCTCGGTGTATGCTCCCCCTTGTTTGGTGGAACCAAAGAATCAAGATATTGTGGTGTGGGGGGGGGCTAAAAAACAAAGTTAGTAGACAAGTGCACATATACATGCAGCAAAACATTAGCCGGGAACTAGACATGCACTTCTAGGTTTTATTATTCTAAAATATGACACTTAGATAAAGAATTAGAAACTAGACACATGCAACCATTATCTAAAAGTCAATAAACTAAATGATTAAAATAAAAAGACTCGAGACGTATGTTTAATGACTAAGATTTGACCGAATTTTAATAAACGAGAATAGGATTCGTTTATTGATTGACACAAAGATATAATTAGAATGACCTTTTAAAAGTAGACGAATGACACTTAATTTCTTGGAAAAATATTTAAATATATATATGTGTATATATATATATATATTATAATATAATATATATATATAATATATATATTTTATATTATATATATATAATATATATATATATATATATATATATAAATTATATAATAAGCTTTACAAGAGATAAAAAGTAAATAATAGAGGATGGAGACGATGTGCTCTTGGATGTGAATGAAAATGATTCCATAGAGCCAAAAAGTGGGAAAGGATGAGCGATACTAAAGAAGAAACGTGTTGACGAGAGGTTGATAGAAAAGATTGATATATCATTTGCACTAACAATTGATGTGCATATGATCCTATCGAGACAAAAGATGGATGAAAGGAGAATTTCCAAAGGATTGTTTGGGTGTGTTTTGTTGGTTTGACTCTGTAGAGAACAAATGTTGGGAAGTTAAATGGATGTATATTCTTTACATGATGGAAAGAAATAAAGAGAGACTCACATATGTTGGTGACTACAATAACACATGAAGATTGAATAACTTCTTTATGTTCTTCAACTTTCTAGAAAGTGGAAATTTTTGGCGAAGGATGACCATTGCATTTCGCAAATTAGCTTAAATATTTCCAAATTGACAAAAATAAGTTGTCAAGGGATATAGGAGGAAATTCTAATAGTAACAAGATCTATTATAAGAAGAAGAAACGTTTAGAAGTGATAAGAAAAGCGTTAGAGGTGAGAGGACTCTAGAAAGAGAAGAAGAAACCGTTTAGAAGAAAAAAGGCCATTTATGTGAGCAAATACATTATATGATAAGTGAGGACCAGATGTATGGGATTTTGTTAGTATGACTATTGTAAGGTATTGTTGTCGGTAACCTCTTATCACTTCACTTCAAACAGATTAACAAGAAGATTAAGTGAAGTAATGTAGAGTTAGAATCTAGAGAGAGAAAGTTAGAGAGAAAAATGAAATTAGATATTAACTTGATAAATGATTACAAATGAGAATTAACAAGAATCAACTCTATTTTCCATAGAGGAAAATGGTATATATACCCTACACAACTACATGGGTCGTGTGGGCATTTACTTGGGCCGGGCTCAGGATTGACTTGGGCTTTAGCCCGATACACATACAATATTAGCTTACATTTACCAGCCCGTTTACCCTTCTAGCCTATTACAATGTATAATTAATTAAGTGACCGAGACCTAATATAATGAACGAACTTCCATTGTTCGACTCAATATTTTGAGGCTAACAATCTCCCTCGAAGTGAGTTCATTGTGACACTCCTTCGTGAGATCAATGAGATTGCTTTTGTCGTTAAGCTCTTGTGATCTTTGTCTCTGTCTACGTTGTAGGCTTGTTCCTTCATGCTTTGTGATCTTTGATCTTGAGCCTTTGTCATTGTCTTTCGACTTCGTCTTTATGTCCGAGATCTTTAAATCTTTTCCTTGCTTGTCTTGATCATCTTTGCCACCTTGCGATCTTGTGTCTTGACCAACATGCTCATACTTTGCATCATCTTGAAAGCTTGCTAACAATCTCCCTTGATAGACTTGATATCTTTGAAGGAAGATCTTGTATATCAGAGTTTGTGCGGAAGTCTTTGTCTTTAATTCTTGAGCTTTCATGATTCTTGAATCTTGATGCTTATAGAATGTCTTTGTAGTTTGAGCATGAGCATGTGGTAATGAATCCGACTTCAGCTGGAATGAGGCATCACCATCTCCATCTTTATGTATCCTGAAATAAAACAGTTAGCAATAAAGCGGGTGGACGAATATGGCTTTGTCATTCGTCCGGATTTGGTTAGATTAACCTCCGGTTCCGTAGGACCGTTTTACAGTATAAATACTGTACCTGTGATCAGGTAGATTCAAAGAATCTCCTTGACAGGGTTTCCAGCTCAAAGCGTAGGGTCTTCTAACACAGATGTATTAGATTTGCCATGCTTGCTAGTTCTCATTACCGGAACGTCTCAAAGCAGACAACACGGTAAGAGTGAATCAGATAGTTACTATCTTTCTGATTAAGTCGTCAATTCATTTCCTGGAACAAGTTTGATTCACATTGAATCGCACCATCGTTTCTTTCCAGTTGACACAAGTTTGATTCATATAGAATCTCGCAAGTCACCTACCAAGAGCTTGTTTGATGCTGGCTCAAGCAGGATTTCCATCTTCATTGTGAGTACATAAGTATCACTCTGTGACAATCCGTCAATTTCAGGTCATTATTTTATTCTCGAGTATTAATTATAATTTTCATTTTTATGTTGGAGGATATGATACTTCGCGATACCGGGGAATTAAGGCTTACATTTGTAATTTACGTGACGTTTACAAAGAACCGGCGAATTCTACGTTAAGCATCGACGCTTATATTTTCAAAATGCCATAGAAATAATTTTATTACATTCGTTTTTATTTTTCGTGTTACGCGCATTTTTTGTATTTTTCGTAAAACCTTTACGTAGCGTACCTTTTTAAATATCGGACTTTGATAATACCCGTATTTACAATTTTTGGGACATGTTTTTAAACTCATCTCACTAAAACCACACCCCATAGGGGCGGACAACACAAAGTGGGAGGTGTCCAGTTTGTGATTCAACCTCACCACTTATGCCAACACTTGGCAATGACACTCTAAGCATATATAAGCCTATTTTGAACCAACTAACACACACACAATCATTTTATAACTCAAAACCAGATAATTTTCTCTCCCTCTCATCCTTTGACGCACCTATAAAACACATATTTTATAATTTTTGAAGATCAAGTAAAGAAGAACACTAGTGAATATGACTACCTAGTGTAATCCTTATACTTTGGAAGTGATTAAGAAGGGTTTTCAAGGAAGGTTTTGTACACTTTGGGGCTGAAGTTACAAGGGTTTTTATAAATTCATTTGGGTAAATAAAATGATGATCAAGAGTATTTGGGGTGAAGATTAAGCTTGGAGTTGAAGCTTCCATCAATCCTTGTTCTTATTTTGATCATTGTGATCTTTCTACACTTCTTGTGGTAAAAGTTTAATAGGTTCTTGTTATGTTTTTCTTGATTTCTTAATTGTATTTGTTATGTTGATTTATGATGATATGAAATAAAAAGTGTTATTGCTTGCCATTAGATCTAGGTTAGTCTAACATGAATGACCATTAAAACTAGTGAGAAAAGTATAAAATTTGTAGGCTGTAATGAATAGTAAATTCCATAATTCTTAAGAGGTTTGAGGTTGGATTTAATAGAATGAGGTCATAGATAATTCTTTTATGAATATTTGGCAATTTGGATCACTTCTAGAGAATAAATATTGAATGAGTTATGATCAAAACTAAAAACTTGTCAATTCTGCGACAATGCTGTATGATAGTGCAAAAAGTCACATTTTATGAACTGGATCCATTTATATACTAACAGACTATGGGTTGTAGCTAAAGTCATGTAGATTCAAAATCAGTTGGATGGTCAACCAACTCTTTACGGTTTGTAAATGGCGTTAAAAATGGTGAAAGTGAAATTTCAGTCCGAAAATGTAACATGGCCTTTATGTATAAAAGTAACGATAGGTATATTTATGACTAAAAGATGAACTAAAAGGGGTTTACATCTGTAAAATAGACTTAAATATGAAGCCAAGCATATAAATATATAAATTATACTATTTATGGTTTATAAATTACAATAATTTCCTTAACACGAAAGTATATAAAATTTTCTAAAAACCCGAACACTATATTATGTAAAATGGTTTTATGACTAAAACGGGTGGTAGACCACTTCTTGGGAGTTTTTAAATGCTAAACATAATGATTATAAAGCTATCAAGACCCTAGAACCCGAAAACTTATAATAAAAGTTGTATACTAGCTAAAATAGACCCGTAAGGCTTATTGGACCACTAGGCCCAATGAAACAAAATGGATTATATGGACTTAGCGTTAGGCCCAACCCACTTGGACACTATAAATGGCCTAAGACCTGGTCTTAAAATAATAATATCCATAAAAGAGCTTAATGGACTTAGTTAATGGGCTTTTGGGCTAATATGGACAATACTAGTTGAAATGGCTAAAAAGTCGCCCATTAATTAAAAAATGTAAAAGATTAAGTTTATTTACTTAAAATCATATAAACTTGATCATCATGTTAACTACATGTATACATATATATTTACTTTATTATGAGTTTTCGTTAATTATTACCGACTAGAAACCTAAGATCCGTTACTAATTGTATAGGTCTTGGTTGATCGACTCGCCTACTCCCGAAGTTTTTATTCATATCGCTATTCTCTTTCAACATCACTAGTGAGTTCATAGCCTCGCATTTTAATACTTTAATTGTTTTATAAACCCGCGAGGGGGATAACATGCTTGTTTTTAAAAATAGAACACAAGGGACCCGAATGTATGCTTGTAGCTTTGATTTATTATAAGTTTAGCTTAAAATGGCTAGGATAAAAGACCCACGGAAATCATGAATGGTTAACTACCAGGTAATGGTAGACGCTTATACATGAAATAGTACTATTTGGAGGTTGCCACCTCCAATCCGTGACGACTGGCTATCGTTATGTGTCAGGAAAATGACACTACGGATGCGTTGTATAAAGAGTAATATGCACTCATAGCGAGGGTGTATAGTGGGCATTTTTATTATATGGTAACGTTCAATGTCATAAGGCTTATAATAATCCCCTATAACTTTGTCTGATCCACATTGTTATGTCTTGATGATTTTGAGAAATGATACTTGCGTTCGAAATTTATTATATATAGATAAACTCTATGGATTCACTCAACATTATTGTTGGCTTTTTAGCATGTTTTATCTCAGGTCCTTGTAGGTAATTCGGTGATGAAGATTTTGGAGAAGCTAATGAAATAAATATTTTGAAGGCCCATTTAAAGAAAATCATTCGAAGAAAATATTTGAAAATGATGTATTGATTATGAAAATGTTTTGGGACCTATGTTATGAAACTTTTATTTCGAATGGTTATATTTAAAAACGTCTCTTTTCTAGTCGTTTTCTATGCTTGAGTTATTGTATTAAGACGTAGCACCCCAAATGACCCTTCCGCTGTTATGTTAAAATGGGGGTGTTACAGATTGGTATCAAGAGCTTAAGTTATAAAGAACAAAAGATTTAAAAAAAATGAACGAAAGGATTTTTGAAATCTTTTAACTATAACTGTGCAAGCGAAATCTCCGAATTACCGATGGGACAAGAATGAGAAGGATTTATTTATCGATATATATATGGAAATATATATATATATGTTATAATATGAAATTTTCATTTATTTGAATATAAATGTTAATTATGTAATTATTTAATACTAATACGAGATATTTATACGACGCAGATTGTCATGGAGAACCCTAATCATCTTAACGAGCCGAATGAAGCTATTCCCGAAGTGAACCCAGTTGTTCCCGAGCCGAACCAAGTTGTGGATATCCATGATCCCAACGAAATGGTTGACATTCCCGACGATATTGATTTGGTTGATTATGACGAAGAAGATCCTGAAGAAGATCCTGAAGAAGATCCTGAAGAAGATCCTGAAGAAGATCCTGAAGAGGAACCCGAGGAAGATGTTGATATTGAGCTCGAGGATGATGCTGAGTTGATATTTCCATATGAGGTGGAGGGTGATAAAACCCCACCACCTGGAGATGTGTCATCTGATTCTGTGTAATCTGATTATGAGTCAGAGGACGAGGAGGTCGATGTTGTACCCGAGGCTACTGCTGGGACTATTACCCAAAAGCCTTATGCTATTCACGACTTTCTGAAGGGCTTATTTAAGGTAGGAGAGTTATCTTTTGCTCGTGAATCATCTCATGTTGATGGATTAGCACCGTGGGCCTTAAGTTATGATTTGGAGGCATCACGTGCACAAGCTAGAGTCATGGAGGCTGAGTTGGGTACGTGCCAAACTGAGATTGCTCTTCTCAAATCCAAGAATAAAATCAAGGAAAAAGAAAGGGAGTTACTTAATCATGATTTGGAAAATGTCGAGCGTGCTTTGGGTAATGTTCTCGAGAGGATGTCGGTATTGGAGAGTGCAGAGAATGCCACATTGAAGAAAAGATTGGTTGAGACTGAGACTAAGTTGGTGTGGGCTCGTATGGAGTGTGAGACTGTTGAGAGGAGGTTACATGAGTCCCGAGTGTGGAATAAGATGTTTTACTTGGATATGGTTCGTATTGGGGCTGTTCCAAAGCCGCCATCTGATGATGAGGATACCGAGCGTCCGAGAAAGAAATCGAAGAACTCTACTTCTGATGGGACCGAGGGACCTTCCGAGCCACGTGGACCACCTAGTGACTCTTAGTAGATTAGTTTATCATTTGTAGTATCTTTTGTAAATCACTAACTAAACTGCGATGTCAGTTAGTAGAACTAGTCTTTTGGAGTTGTATAGCATTAGATGGTGACATGTAATGTATGACAATGCAACTTGTAACTTGTTTGTGATTAATGAAATGACTATCTTTTGGTTCTAATTCTATGTTGTGTTGTTGTTACCTTTCTTTTCTTGTTTCTTCTAAATTGTTCCTTTGCTTAATACAATCATCGAATGAATACTCATTATGATTTGATTTGTGTTGTAACAGGATCATGCCGCCAAAAGCAATGTCTGAGGCACGTATGCGCGAGGTTATTAGGGAACAAGTTGCCGCATCTATGGCTGAATTTATGGCAAATATGAACCGCGGAGCCGGTGGTGATGAAGCCGGTGGTGGTGGAGCCGGTGGTGCTGGAGCCGGTGGTGCTGGAGCCGGTGGTGCTGGAGCCAGTGGTGATGGAGCCGGTGGTACTGGAGCCGGTGGTGATGGAGCCGGTGGTGATGAAGCCAGTGGTGCTGGAGCCAGTGGTGCTAGAGCCGGTGGTGTTGGAGCCGGTGGTGCTGGAGTTGGTGGTGGTGGACTGGCAGCGCCTAAAATTACTAGGTGTACTTACATAACATTCATGAAGTGTGACCCACAACCTTTTAAAGGCACTGAAGGTGCCGTGGGATTATGTCAATGGTTTGAGAAACTAGAATCTGTGTTTCAAATCAGTGATTGCAAGGAAAGGGATAAGGTGAAATTTGTAACTGCTACTCTCCAAGGTCGTGCATTGACTTAGTGGAATGAAAGGATTGCTTC
>BQNB010018799.1:30194-64381 GCA_026074375.1 Tanacetum coccineum | reverse complement strand
GTGACCAAAAGTGTTAATAAGTGTGACCATATGCTCTTTAAAGTGAAGAAATGTGTATTTTGTGTGACTATTGATCGTCCTATGGTCACATGAATTTTATGTTTGTGTGACCTTTTATAATATTTAGTCACACAAAGCATGAAATTTAATGATGACCGATTTCACATTTTGTTTTAAATAATAGCCACGTGAATACTTTACGATGTGACTGTTATGAATATATTGGCAAGTTTTTTTCTAAAAAACAACTTGTAATAAATTTAAATAGTTAATATAAGTGATCAAAATAAGTTTACGGTGAGTTTTAGATACTTCCGGCAAGATTAGAAGGTTTCCGGCAAGTTTGACCACCGTTGACCACCGTTGATCGCCGTTGACCACGGTTGACCTATTTGTTTGACCATGTTACATTAATCGGCAAAGTTGGTGGCCTTGTAGCATCTAATTGGTGATTAATCGGCCTTGTAGACCTTATTTTGCAACACTGCTGATGGGTATTGATAAGTTGTATGTTTTGATTAAGTACTTACCAATTTCCCTCAAAACTAAACAATTTAATGCTTGAAACCGTCGTCGTTGATTTTCAAAGGAGATATGCACATGAGTACATACGAGTTATATGATTATTTGGTTGTACGTAATTGACATCACCCCTCAAAATAGTCGGACGGTTTGTATGTCATTATTCATAACCTTAAGCAACTTAATGTCGTCTTAGGACAGGATGCTGAAGGAAAATAAGTTATGCACACTGAGAAAGATAGACTCATACTTTCAAATTCAGTGTTAATACTGGAATAAATATATTTCGATACGAATATACTTCAAACTGGATTACTCATATGTGAAAGATAGCTAAAAAACCCAATGTTGACAGATTTGACCCACTTACTTAGTAATGGGTCGCTTTGGGTTATGGTTTATTCCTTACGAGTCAATTGAGTATGCATATAAGTTTAGCTTATAGGACCATGCGGGTCACATACGAATCATTTTGGACGGAATGAGCTTAAAATCGTATTATAGGTTAATACCTTATATATGTCTAGAATGCAGGCCTAACACGAAAAACAAGGACGGTAACCGAAGCAAAATAAACGCAGACGCGAAGGAAAGGAAGAAGATGTATGCTATACCACTTCAAGCGGTTGCACCTTTCAATTGAAATACTGTTTTAGTTAACGGTTCGAGATAAATACAACCCCGCGCTTCGCAGCGGAGCGCGGATTACAAACCTAGTTCTTTGTTACAAGCCGACCGAATGTAATCCAATTATTTATTTTGTCCTTTAGTATTTGTCTTTTAGAAAACGTCCACTATATAGTAATGTTTTAAAACCCGGGTTGATCCGGCCGATTGAACCGTGAACAGGTCGGATGACCGAAATCCGATTTTAGCCGAAAAACCCGATTGAACCGTTACCCGTTGACTCGGCCGGGTCGATTTAAAAATCGGTTTTTAAACATTGCTATATAGTACAGAGTATTTTTTTAAGACAATGTGCGTATCTAAAAAGTCCACTAATATTGCAGGTTATAAAAGTTACATTTATCTAAAAAAAAGTTACATTATTTTGTTTTAAACGGTTATATTATTAAAACAAAGAGCTAACAATTACATTAGAGATTTTAACCAATCGGTCTCACTACAATTGTTATAACTCGTAAATTAAAGCCAAGAAAAAACATAAATCCGAATATTATCAAAGATGTCACTTTTCCTCATAGGATGAGAGCTAAAATTAACATTATTACGAACGCCAAATCCACCACGAAGAAGACACGATAATGATGTACAATCGTTGAATCTTCTCTTTACAAACATGCCACGAGCTCAACTACTCTTTCCAATGCTCATTAGACGGGGAAAAAGGAAAGGAGTTGACATACCAAACAATAACAAGTCTCCAGGAATCGATGGTTATATCACACTTAAAGAAGATATGGAGATTGGATTTCACGTTACCATTACAAGAAGAGCAAGATAACATCGAGGTTTCAATACAACGCGATGACAGATTTAAGCGTTGAGGGAGCCAGTGTAACTTTATTCTCCAAATAAAAATGTTAACTTTGCGAGGGAGAATTTTGTCCCAGGTTGTCGAAGAAACCAAAGAGGGTAAAAGTTGGGCATCAAGATAATGACGAGTCTCTCCAACAGAAAAATGTCATTATTTGCAATCGATTAGACGCATGTGTCTTCAACAGTATGGGTATCAGCATGGCTAATCTCCATCAACATATCTCTTAAATATACATCTCATATGTAAGTAGAGAACGAGGTTTGTAACCCGCGCTGCGCCGCGAAGCGTAGTTTTTTTTAAATGAGGCTAGTTTTTGTAATTTTATGCATAGTGCAAGGGGTATTTCGTAAATACCCGAGGGTTATTTCGTAATTTAAAAAAATTGTCGTGTCGGGTCAAAAACACGTTTCGAACAAAAAATAATAAATTTAAAAAAAAAACGGGTCGGACCGGTCAACCCGCCGGAAGCAGCCAGTTCGGACCCGGGTCAACCGGCAGCATTAAGTGGCGAAGCATTAAATAAAATAAGAAAAAAAAATTAAAAAGGGGTCGGACCGAGTCAACCCGTCAAAAACAGCCGATCGGAGCCGGGTCAACCGACAACATTAAATGGCAAAGCATTAAAAATGGGACACGTTTCCCGATTACTGCTCTTTATTATATAGTATAACGAGGCATGCAAACCCGTGCGATGCACACGGGTGTATCTAAGTGTTTATTGCATAATGGTTCAGGCTACTTCAAAATAAGCCTTAAGAAATTAAACTTTTTCTCATGAAATACATGTTGGACCAATGTCAAATAATATTTACATATCTATAATTCTACATCTCTTTTTATATATATGCTACGCACCACTCGTAGTTTGCTCAAAGTAAGAATAGACAAACAATAAAATACAATACAATAATAAAAAATATACAACATGATAGTAAAAAAAACATGCGATAATTTTAACCATCCCATAATTTCATTTAACAACAACGTTTTCTAGCCTAGCCAAATTAGTAATTTTCGAATGGATTGCACCTGGCCCAATTACAATGTCAAAAATGATCAGCCCAAATATGATAACCCTAATATTTATATATATAATCATTAGAGATGTCATTTATTATTCACGTTAACAACCAGTCCAGCCCGTCACCTGGCCCATGTCTGCTAACTCACTCTATAAGACGTCGCCTCCAGAAGATTCTTCATTCTTCACCTATGCTATGTCAAAAAAATGTCGGTTTCAGATTTTTGAGGGTTTCATTCAAAGAATTAGGGTTTCACTTTTGGGGGGTTTTGGGTGCCGGATTCGTGGATTGTTATTATTGAAAGGATTGGTTGAAAACCTCAATTTTTTTAGGGTTTGTTATTATTGAAAGGATTGGTTGAAAACCTTAATTTTTTTAGGGTTTCTTCGTGGTGAGTATTTTTGCATCTATTTTTCTTATTGCAATTTTTTTGTTGTTCTATTATGGTTAATAATTGTCAGAACGACAGCGGGTATGACTCCTAAATTAGTATATTTATAATGCAAAGGAATATCCATTCTTGCGTTATAAAGTTTATGGATTAAGGTGTAGCGATCTCGCTTTCATATATTCTGTAAGCGTACTTTTATCGTCTCCCGTATCTTGGCGAGGCAACCATAACCACATTGTCGTTGCAGCCATGGCGGGTGTTTCGCACCGCTTACAGATGATGATAAGTTAAAAAGAGAAAGCGATACACATATTTGTGAACACGAACAGTGGCTGCGTCTATATGTTTTATGGCCATAAGCTATGATTGCATTTAACCTGGCTATGATGATCCTCTGACTATATTATGTCGCCGCGGAAAGTGGACGGATGGCAGAGTGTGAGAGTTGCTCGCCTCAGCAACCTCCACGACCGTACGCACGACATCAATTAATCTAAGCCAACTACTATCAATTGATGCCCTTTTGATACACACGATTGGAACATAGGCTGAAGAATATCCTTGATTATGGGTCTTTGTATTTGGCAGGTGTGCTCATTCAGGTACTATACGTTGTTAAGAAATACAACCGGTTGGATAATTATTTTTTTCTTATTAATGTTTCTATATGTTTGGGAAATACAGAGTGGATTCTGAAAAAGTATATGTTTGTGCATGTAACCTGAGTATAATTCTTTGTTTTCATATCGCATTAATGATGATGCCACTGCCTGTTGCGGCCACGGACACTCTGTTTAGCATGTGTATTATTCATATGACATCGATGACTCACCGCCTCTACCAGAGTTAATCTATCTAAATGGTAACTATGGTTTTTACCCTTATTTTTAATTTTAGGCAGCATTATATATATAATCATTAGAGATGTTTTTTACTATTCACGTAAACCACTGTTAATTGCCCAACCCGATTATCTTAACCCAGCCCATGCGTTGTGTTAACCCACCTCATGCGTTGACCCATTTTGTGTACCCAACAATTGTAAATATCTATACGTATGGCATTGTCATTCTCTACTTATCTAGAAGCACCTTCGTTATTCTTCGTAGTCTCTCGGTGATCAATCACTGTTGTTGACTTCATCAGGGTTTCCTTTTGGTTTGTGTTTTAGTTATTTGAAGATGTGCTATGCTTTTACAGTAGCATTATATGTTTTTAATTTCAAAGAATTGGGGGTTCCAATTTTTTTATGCAATTACTTTTGCAAAATTAGGTTTTCCAATGTAATATGCTTTATTAGGGTAAGTAGAAGTGGGGATTCGAGGATTATACCCACCTGAATTTTGGTGGTATATGTTGCTGAAAGTGTTGTTTTCGTTTCAAGATTGCTATTATATTGTGCTTATGCATCCTTTAACGATGCCCGTATCTTGGCGGGGCAGCCGCAATTGGATTGTGGTTGCAGCCATGGCGAGAAAAAATTGGACCGAAAGCTTTTTGCGGAATTTCTTTGTAAATTGATACTATATGTATATGGGATCATTTCAAATAAGGAGTTCCACCCTGCTTATTTTGCCTTATGTCAAGCAGCTTAGCAGAAGAAGTTTTGATTACTCACTCAATTTTAAACTGCTTATCTGCTTCAAAATAAGCAATCCCAAACACGTCCTAAGTAACTTGAGGCCTATTCAAAATTAGGGTTCTGTAGAGGTAAAAAATAGTGGTTTCATTTGGTTGTAAGGCTATAATGAAGAATGCTTGCGCTTATATGTTTTGTGGTAGTAATATACCGACGCCGTTGTTTTGGCAGGGTAACCTGACCCGGGTTATTGTTGCAGCCAAGGTAGCCGGTATCTTGGCGAGGTAACTTGACACGGTTTACGGTTGCAGCCAACAATGGTGTTTGATTTTTCCTATATACTTGCAGACCTGAGCCTTACATTTCGTTTGGTGTATTGTGATGTGGAAAGTGGAAGGATGCTATAGAGCGACAATCACTCGCCTCTGCAACCTCCACAGACGCACCCAACCCATGGATTAATGCAGGTTTCTGTGACAATGGTTACGTATACGCCTAATATTGGACAATATGTTGTAGGCAATGATGATAATTTTCTGTGTAATATGCGTGCTTTACTAAGACCTGTATCTTGGCTAGGAAATGACACTGAGCATATGATTACAGCCACGTCGAGTCTTTGGTGCCGACAATGTTCTAATAGGGACAACAGTGTATGCCGCTTGCGTGTTTGGTTCATTCAGGCCTGATAAGTTTGGTTCAATATCTGTTATAGTTGTAATGCTAAATACCATGTAGTTGTTAACCATTCGCTGTCATGGGAGTCAGTGGTCTATTGCTTGGATTGGCTACCTGTTTGGTATGCAACCGTGATAGATCTTTGCCCCAAACTACTATCTTAGCCGAATGGATCGGATAAAACATTTGGGAAAGAAGAAATCAGATAGTGACCTACAGAAAAATGGTTTGGATAAGCGTAACACTAAAACAATAGAATTTGTTGTTTAACATTTGTCCCATAATTGCATCACCGTGAAAAACTTGAATGTAAAGACTCCAATGCACTTCAAGTATATATCACCTGAGAAAAACATGCTTAAAACGGTCAACATAAAGTTGGTGAGTTCATAGGTTAGTTAAAATATGAATGTAAGTTTCAAATGAATGTATTTGTCCACTGTGTCATCACAGTACCATGTAAAAATCTCAAAGATTTATAAAGAATGCACGACACATTTTATGTCACCAAAAGTACCAATCTTATCTCAAAGATTTATAAAGAATGCATGACCAATTTAATGTCACCAAAATGTACCAATCTTATTCCAAAGATTTATAAAGAATGCATGACCAATTTAATGTCACCAAAATGTTTCAAGTATTGCCACTTTATTCGAGGCACAGTAAATATCCATGTGTGTATAAAACAATAATTACGATTACTCTAAGTTCATGAAACCGATGTACTAATATAGTAGTAAAAATTCATGTGTATTTGTTGGGGGGCCTGTAGTCCCAACCAGTCGTAATCCGACATGTTATAACGTTCGTTTACCTAGTGATAGCTAATCACCCGAACGGGGATTGTCAATCCCGAATAGATCTATTTTATATCATTCGCGTGGACATCGCGCTATAACGTTCGTTACTGGCGATAGCTAATCACCCGAACAGGGATCCACACCCGAATAGATCTATTTCATAACATTCGCGCTTACCCTCCAAGTTATTTACAATTCATGGACGGCTCGATTTGAGTTAGACTTGTATGTACCCCATCACAGGTGTCCCCATCCTTGAAACTCAGGGAAGTGATGGAAAACCAATATGTACATCACAGGTGTCCCCTCCAAGAACACCCGGGCAGTAATGAATATGTACCCCTCGCAGGTGTTCCCTCCAAGAACACCTAGGCATTTACTTGTTGTTATCAGTTCAATCCGCCTAAGCTAATCCGTAATCATTTCAAATGTAAAGTATGCATTTGTGACCAAAAATGAAGTCAAATAATGTATCCCATAGCGAACTATGTAAATGAGTATGCAACCAATTTGTAATCAACCATGTAAAGCATTTGCAAACAAGCTGTTTCTCACTCCAATTATATTTAAAACGAGTAAAAACATGGGAGCTATAAACCTCAATCGATGTTGCAGAACGAATTTGTAGAAACTGAATATTAAGCATGGCACAACAGGTACAAGCAGGGACGGTCCTCGATCAAGAAGTTGCAACTAATCTTTAACGGCTAAGATCCACTAGCTTAGGATAGTGTATTTGGTTTTCAGGTTTCCGTATGAATGGTTACATTCAACGCCACATGTGATATAGATTTTAGATTTAACGTTGTATGGTTTTGTGGTTGGTTTAAATAAATAAATTGAAATTATACGCAAAAAAAAAGTGTTGTAATATATATTCTTTATATATTATTATGAAAAATAAACTCTTATATAATTTCCTTAACGTGATATATAACAAGAACAATTCTATCCAAAGATTTAATGAAAAGTATATAATACCTTGCAGGTATTATATAATAAATGTGAATAATTAATTAAACACATTAGTTTGACAAACCAATTTAATTTAATAAAAAGACTTGAATAATGGTAGACACATGTCTCAACGTTATGAATTAACAAAGACCGATGACTTGTAACAGTTTATAATCATTATAAATTTAAAATATTATTTTATAAAATATATGAGTTTCTTGAAGGGTAGCGTCTAAAAACAGTTCGTCTCATTGTAAATGGTAGAGTTTCGTTCGTTGTAGGTTATTATACAGTTATATTTTAGTTATGTCTTTAAATATAACTTAGTTCTATTTCGAGTTTTGCCTTTAGTTTCTATATTAGAACGAGGTTTCTGGTTGACCTCATTAATAAATGTAGGGGGGGGGGGGAAAATTATATATATATATTTCGTCATGATTTTTCCGTTTATAAAGACAATGTTCTAATAGGGACAACAATGTATGCCGCTTGCGTGTTTGGTTCATTCAGGCCTGATAAGTTTGGTTCAATATCTGTTATAGTTGTAATGCTAAATACCATGTAGTTGTTAACCATTCGCTGTCATGGGAGTTAGTGGTCTATTGCTTGGATTGGCTACTTGTTTGGTATGCAACTGTAACACCCCCAAAAATCACAACGCATCGGAATACCACTTGGGGTGCTACTTCATAATACACAGCGCTAGATACAAGAGAACGACCTCTAAATGTGTCGTTTGAAAAATAATCTCGTTGATTTCCTTGAAATTCATATAACATTTGTCCCATAATTGCATCACCGTGAAAAACTTGAATGTAAAGACTCCAATGCACTTCAAGTATATATCACCTGAGAAAAACATGCTTAAAACGGTCAACATAAAGTTTGGTGAGTTAATAGGTTAGATAAAATATGGAAGTAAGTTTCAAATAATGTATTTGTCCACTGTGTCATCACAAGTTACCTGTAAAAATCTCAAATATTTATATAAGAATGCACGACACTTTTATGTCACAAAAGTACCCAATTCTATCTCAAGATTTATAAAGAATGCATGACCAATTTAATGTCACCAAATATATACCAATTTATTCCAAAGATTTATAAAGAATGCTTATGACCAATTTAATGTCACAAAATGTTTCAAGTTTTCGCCAATTTATTCGATGGCAAGTAAATATTAAGTGTGTATTAAACAATAATTACGATTACTCTTAAGTTCATGTAAAAACGATGCTGTACTAATATTAGTAGTAATAAGTCTTTTGTGTATTTGTTGGGGCGGCCTGTATATTGTACAGTCAACCATGTCGTAATCCCGACTGTTTATATCGTTCGTTTTAACCTAGTGATAACTAATCACTCCGAAAGGGGTTTTGTCAATCCCCCGAATAGATCTATTTTATATCATTCTCGTGGCCCATCGCGCTAAACGTTCGTTACTGGCGATAGCTAATAACCCGAAATGGGATCCACACACCCGAATAGATCATATTTCATAACATTCGCGCTTTACCCTTCCAGTTATTACAATTCATGTCGCTGTGACATAGACTTTGTTATGTACCCATCACCAGGTGGTTCCCTCAAGAACACAACGGGCAGTATTGCTAGTGATGAAACCATATATGTACCATCACAGGTGTCCCCTCCAAGAACACCCGGGCAGTAATGAATATGTACCCCTCGCAGGTGTCCCCTCCAAGAACACCTAGGCATTTACTTGTTGTTATCAGTTCAATCCGCCTAAGCTAATCCGTAATCATTTCAAATGTAAAGTATGCATTTGTGACCAAAAATGAAGTCAAATAATGTATCCCATAGCGAACTATGTAAATGAGTATGCAACCAATTTGTAATCAACCATGTAAACGCATTTGCAAACAAGCATGTTCTCACTCCAAATATATGTAAAACGAGTAAAAACATGGGAGCTATAAACTCACATCGATGTTGCAGAACGATTTGTAGAACTGCACATATTAAGCATGGCACAAACGGAAAGACCGGAACGGCTCGATCAAGAAGTTGCAACTAATCTTTAACGGCTAAGATCCACTAGCTTAGGATAGTGTATTTGGGTTTCCCGATGAATGGTTACATCAACGCCACATGTTGATAAAGATTTAGATTTAACGTTGTAATGGTTTGGTGGTTGGTTAAATAAATAAATTGAAAATATACGCAAAGTGTTGTTATATATATTCTTTATATAATTACTTATGAAAAATGACTTTCTTATATAATTCCTACCGTGAATTCATATAACAAGAACAATCAATCAAAGATAATAAAAAGTATTATAAATACCTTGCAGGTTCTTATATAAATAAAAGTGCAACTCACTGAATAATTAATTAAACCAATTAGTTTGACAACCATTTAATTAATGAAAAGGCTTTGAATAATGGTAGACATATGTCTTAACGTTATGAATTAAACAACCGATGCTTGTAACTGTTTATAATCATTATATAATACAGTAAATAATATTTTATAAAAATATATTTCCGTGTTCTTCGACGGGTCGCGTCTAAAATAGTTCGTCTCATTGTAAAAGTATAGTTTTCGTTCGTTGTTAGGTTGTTATACAGTTATATTTTAGTATGTCTTTAAAATATAACTTAGTTCCTTTTTCCGAGTTTCTAAAATAGCAGAGGTTTTGGTGAATCATTAATAAATGTAGAAAATTATATATATATATTTCGTCATGATTTTTCCGTTTATAAAGCGATCCCCATATTCGCCAAACTCAACGTTTTCTCTTAATCAATATATGTTGCAATTATCCGTTTTTTAATATTTCAAATGCCCGCGCGTTCTAGATATTATATATATATATATATATATTATTATATTATTTATATATAGACATTATATATATATATATATATATATATATATATATATATATATATATATATATATGTTATTATATCTAAACCAAATAAATTAATAAGTATCATATTTATTTAACCACTTAACCACCATTACTTATTTTCTTTCCCATTTCCCTGGTTTTAATATATCTTTAAACCTTACGATATTTAATTGTTGTTTTGTATAAACCAAACGCACCCTATTTGATGTGAAAACTAACCAAATGCACCCTATTTGTTGTCTTCTCTAAACCTAAACGCACCCCTTGGTTCTTATGTTAACCCAAACGCACCCCTTATTTTGAAACAGTTAAGCCAAACGCACCCTTTGTGCACTTCTGATAAACCAATCATACCCTTGTTGTACCAAACACCCCTTTTGGCAATCCCATTAAACCAAACACCCCCGTTTGGTAGTTTCGTAGCCAACCAAACGCATCCTAATCGATTATAACCAAAACCAAACGCCCCTTTGGGGTTTTTAAGTAAGCCAAACGCACCGTAATCCATGCCAAACCAAACGCACCCTAACTGTGGTGAAACCACAGCCAACAAACACCCCTTTATGGTGGTGGCTACCACCCACCGCAACCCATGGTGGTGGCTGCCACCCCAAACGAACACCCCCTTGGCTGTTAACCCCTCGGCTATTTTAATACAAACCAAACGCACCCTACGCATTTTAACAACCAAACGCACCCGCTGTGGTTCTAATCAAACCAAACGCAGCCTCTTGCTGCTGACCCGGACCCCAAACGCGCCCTTTGTTAATAACCAAACCCACCCGCACCCTTTTCTTTACAACCCAAACCAACGCACCCTGGTTGGTTTTTCTGCTGAGCCAAACGCACCCTAATCGGTGTCGAAACAAAACCACACGCACCCTAAGTAGTGCTGCGGTGGTTTTAAACCCAACGCACCCTCTTTGGTGCTTATAACAAAACCACACGCACCCTTATTGCTGTAAAGGCCCAACGAAACAAACACCCTTCCTAATGAAATGATGATGGCGATGAGAGGGGGTGGTGTTGGTGCGTCGGTGGTGGTGGAGACCGCAAATGGGTGGTGGCTGTGTTGATGATGACGATGGTGATATGTTGGTGGTGACGGTTGAATGGTGGTCATCGATGGGGATGGGGTCGGGGTGGGTGGTGCGGTGTCGGCTATCGGAGGGCGGTGTGGGTGGTGTCGTAGTGGTGGATATGGTGGTTGGGCAGAACACCACACAAATGAAAAGGGGTTAAGGTGGCCTGGTGAATAGGTGGTGTTAATGGGGCGTTGGTGGCTATCTGTCGATGGGTGGCGTTTGTCGGTGGTGACGCGGCTGAGACAGCCGGAGGGGGGGAAAGGCGCGTGGAGGCGAGTGAATGATGATCGGATAGATCGGGCGAAGAGAAACACTTTTGGTTTCGGCCGGAACGCTCGCCGAAAAACATTTCCGGCGGCGGCTGGCCGGAAGGGAGGGGCGGCCAGAATTTGGAGAGGGAGAGAGAGATGAGAGGTGTAATGTGTTATATGTGTGTGTTTTTTTTTTTAAATGAGAAAATTTTTAATATATATAAAAAGTTTTAAAATGAATTAGAAAGTGTATAATAGTTGAGGGTTAAAAGTGTAACTTTTTATTATAGTTTTGATAAGTATCGGTTCGGGACTCGTTTGAATGACTTAACGGATGATTCAGCACACGAAACTTGCGCCATTATTTTCCAAATCATTTTTCTGATAAAAATGAGTATTTATTTGATAGTATTTCACAAATATTTTCATAATATTTATAAAAATATTCGTTATTAATATTCGTTATTTATTTAATGAACCGGTTACGTCTCGTCCGAAAGTAAAACTAGAAATAAATTTTTAACCCGTATATTCGCGTTATCAACAAACGTTTTCGAATACACAATGATGGACTAATTGATTAATATATTTATTTAATATAAAGTGTAAATTAAATATAAATTTAATTATTTTCTCGGTTTCTATATCTTTTGCGGAGGGGGGGGGGGAGGGCATTTCAGTCACTTTCTGTTCGTTTTCGGGTCTCAGGCAAAACTAAAAAGTTGTCTGGAATGTTGTTTTACATCAAATTGCTTTAGAGTCCGAATAATGAAAACGTGATTTAGCTGCTCGTTTTTGATAAATCAACCTAGGAATAACATATATCTCCTTTAAATATGTTTCAAAAAATTACCGGTTACGCGGTAATCGCTTTTATGTGAAAATAAAAGACCAAAAGTCAAAAGTCAAGTCAGACTTGAAAAGTCAAAGATTGAAATCGTCATTCAAAATTTCGAAAATTCTCGGATGTTACGTGATAGATCTTTGCCCCAAACTACTATCTTAGCCGAATGGATCGGATAAAACATTTGGGAAAGAAGAAATCAGATAGTGGCCTACAGAAAAAAGGTTTGGATAAGCGTAACACTAAAACAACAGAATTTGTTGTCGTTTTTGTAACGCTCTTTAATATAGCTTGCGTTCACTTTTTCTGATTCGTAGTTACTGTCAAAGGGCGATGATGAACATGAATGATCTATCATTTGGCCTGGCTACCTATTTGGTATGCAGCCATAATAGATTTATATGTGAAGCTCTTATCTGAGCCCTTGCCGACGCTACCTGTTTAGAGCTATACTGATGAGTGTTACAAAATACCAACCACCTATGTCATTTAGGTGTTCGCCTCATTTATACATGACTACTTTGATCCAGCATATGTTCTTTTTCTTCTTTTCGCTTATTGGGTTGATTTGTCCCATAGTGTAAGTGTAACACGTAGCGGTTGGATACCATGATTGTTTTGTTTTCTTGGTTTCCTGTCTGGTCTATGTCTATACATATACTAAAATTGGCCTAAAACTACGTCGTTTTGGCCACTAAGTCTACAGTAACTTTTTTGTGGCCCAACTTGAGCCTGACAGTATTGGCGTAGATCCAATCACAAAGTTGCAGTATGCGACCCATTATACAATTCAGCCTCCCCTTATTTTAAAGGAACGGTTTGTTTGCTTCCGTAAAAATCTTCTGGACTAACATCAATACCTGGGTAATCGTGACAAGCTCTTATCTGAGCTAATAACGTTCTATAAACGAGACCAATCCATGTCGGTTAGGTATTTGGCTTATTTAGGCCTGATAAGTTTGGTTTATCTGTTGTAGTTATCGTTTTTGGGCTCATTTTGGGTTTTCGTGCGTGATATAGTATCTCTACGACCAGTTTATTTTTCTGGATACTTCTACCTCTTTCTGTTGTTTCTACCTTTTTTTGATGTTGCACGTGATTGTACCGACGGTATGTGGGTTTTCGGAGTTTTTTTACCCATATGCCAGTATTAGGCTACTGCACGCTCTGTGTTTACATGTTCACTGTGTTTTGTGTTTCACATTTGTTACTAACATCTTATGTGTATCGATTATGCTATTGCAGCATGTACGATTTACATCTGAAGCCACTATTTACAAGATCAATACTGTACAACCTTGGTACTGTAAAAAATGTTCAACTTGCAGACAAAAAGTCACACACGAAGATCCAATGCCCAAATGCAAAGACCATGGGCCACAACCAACATCGCTCTACAGGTAAAAAAATACTACTAAGTCAGTCACACTTACTCCCTACATAAAGTACGTTAACAACCCTATGAATATACAGGCAATGTACTTAAAAGCCATTGTCGAGACGAGATCTGTAAAGTACTTGGTAACATTACTTCACCATTTTGGACATGTAAAATGGACGTTAGTATTGTAATTGATAACGTATTGTTTACTTTTTACAGTTGCACCTTTTAATATTGGTGAGAATTGTGGTAATCAGCCATCAGACATTTCATGTATGTATTATTATTTGTTGCGTCATTCTTCATGCTCTTTATATGTATACATATTTTTAGTGTACACATATACTTTCATTAATCGCATTTGTTTTAGGTTCAGCCATCACCACTTTTGTGCATGCTAGATTGCAAGAGCTACATTTCAACAGCCCTGAGCAATGTCAATTGAACAAAAGAAATGGCAAATTTACTGAAGATGGCATACAAAAGGCTTTTGCAAAAGTAAAAACCATGGCAAATAAACATATATCAGACTACACTACATGTATGTATTTTGTACATCTTTATTATTCATATGCATTTGTGCATACCATTTGCTTACAATACAATTACTGGTAATATCAATTGTTGCAGCTACTATAACATCCAATGTTTGTGAGCAGAAAAAAAGCCACTAAAGCATGCCTATATGCAATACCCAAGACCTATTTCTCAGCCGCACCATTCAGCACATAAAAAACTTGGAACAAATTCCATTTGTGATCAGCAACAACTGCAAATGAATGATAAACAGATATGTGCATTTGACAAAGAGTCTACTGAGAGATTGGATAATAATATTGCTCAAGTTACTATCATTTACTCTTAATCAAAAGCAAATATCAATTTAATTGTTAACTATGATAGGTGTGACCCATTCCGATAAAGTACATAGCAAATGTACGTACTTAGAAACATCAAATAGGCAGGCAACATTAGGATCAAACAGTAAGACATTGATAAAAAAACATCACCACCGCAAGCAAATCCGCGGGCCACCTATGCTGTTTAGGTTAGTATAGAAATCTCTCAACCCTAGATATGCTCTTCTTATTAAACGCCGTGCATCCACTATATTTCCCTCTCAAACCATAAACGCATCACAACATAGATCAATTACATCACAATATCCCCCACAAGGATATATGTGTCAAACTATCCGTTGGTTGTTTTGTTTAATGAATAACGTTTTATATTTCGAAACTTTTTTGATACTTCTACTAACTCGTTCATAGTGCGGAAAAATTGGGAAAAAGTATTCAAACGGCGAGGCTCATTTGAGGTAAGGTGAGCGAGTGGTGGCGAGAGTGCCACGACAAAACGCACCATACCGTTTATTCTTTTCAAAGTTCTCAACCAGGTTTTGTTTTTGTGATTTCTGTTACACGAAACAAAGATATATTAATAACAGAATGTTGTTTATAAATCAAATCTTTATTTTCGAATAATAAAAAAGTAGGTTTTTCTTTTTGAAGATCGTTTTTTAAACATCTTAAGATCTTATGATGAAAGTTCGTTTCGGTATGATCTTGTAAGTCATGATTTGTTTGTACAACACTAAAGAGAAAAGAAATTCCGAGGATCAGTTAATATTTCATTAAAGTTCAAATCGTGCTATGTGTTTGGTCTAGTTTTATTGTGATATGATATGATGGAGTAAGATAGATGAGGGATATGTTGTGTTTGGCTGTGTTGGTTATGGTTTTTTCTTCATGTTATTGTAGCCGACCTCGGTCTAACTCGTTAATACCGAGTGATGACTTCGTCCCTAGTCTGAGTCACTTTATAATTCCGCATATCGTGCATTGAACAAAGATCAAAAGTGATCAAGTTATGCACATACTAAATGTAGTAGTTTAAATAGTGACTCATAGTGAAGATATGAAGAGACTTTATAAATAGTAAGGCTTTTGATTTTCTTATAACTGAAACTATAAAGTTTGTTAAGGAGATAATGAGATGCTAAAAAGATTAAAAGTTGCATAATTGAATTCACATGTAAAAATGCATTGATCACTAATCTTTAAGACTCTATACTGAATCCGTCAATGAGGGGTGGGGGGGGGTGGGAGCAAACCCAATAATAAATAAGCCCCATAAAATTAAGGGTCATGTAATCTTGTTTAAAATAATAGATAGATTTTAGATATACACCGTGTAACATCCTAAACAAACTCTATTGTAAGGATGAATGAATTGATTTTGAGATATGTTTTGTAAATTTTACTATAAGTTTGTTAGAAGCATGGGCAATTCCCAAAGCTTAGCATAGATGTTTTGTATGCTTTTTTGAGTTACATAATTTACATTTAAAAAAAAAAAATACAAAGTGTACAAATGGATTTTTCAACTAAGCACTACAAGAGCTCAATATTGAAATTGAGACTTTCTATTATCAATTATATTAAAGACCAGAAACTGTTTGGCATAGAATAAAAATCCAACGTTCACCACCTCTTATGATAAAAGAAATGATAGTTCACAAAAACGCACATCAAATATAGTAAAGTTACAAAACTGACCTTGAACTTTTACCTATTTATGACTTTTTAATATAACAAACTTAATTTATCAAATATGAAACGTATATCTATCGATTCATTCGGAAAAAAATGTCATTGACAAAATCATCGAATTGCGAACAAAACGAGCCCTATATCACAATGCTTCTGACATACCTACGATTTTATAAAAAATGTAGAAGTTTAATATATATTTTTAAGAAACTTACGGAAATAGTCTTTGAGGTTATCGGTACGTTGCAACGTAAGTCCCAACGACAGACAAATAGTACTTCGCGTTATCGATCCGTTGCAAAAATAGTCTCGCGCACTCTACAGCAGCGCGCGAGTTACGAACCTCCTACTTATATTAAACAGCAAGTGTTGTAGGAATAAAAGAAAAAACGAGTCATATGAAATAAACTCGAGGTATTTGTTTGGGTTAATGACATGTAATACCAACATACTTTCTTATTTGTTCACTTATCAAATATAAACAAAAAAAAGTACTACAATACTTATCAAATTTTCAAATTTTGGTTTCATTATCATACATTTTAGAGTCATCTCTTTGCGCCGTTAGTCTTTTTGACTAACAACCGTTTGTAATTAACTCAAAAATATGTATTCTTTTTCTTTTCTACTTATTTTAAAAAAAAGTATTTAAAGTATTTCGATTTTCTATAGACGTTTCTATTTGTTTTTATATACTATTTTATACGTTTTTAAAAACGACTTTATACGTTTTTTATATATTTTTTACGTTTTTATACGTTTTATACACGTTTTTATATACGTTTTTTATATATTTCTTACGTTTTTTTATATATTTCCGAATCATCATGGTTGGCAGAATAAAAATTGTTATCTTTCACTTTTGTATATACTGAGATGTCAATTGAAATGGTGTTTACAGATTGGTACTGTAACTAAACCCATTTTGTGTAATACCATAATGTATTCAATGGAAGACATTTAGAAAATCGTGTGAGAACGAAATTGTATTGTAATTCTTACGTCTCAATGCTATGTAAGTTTTTATAATTTTGATCCGGTCTGCCCTGAGTGTTTCTGATGGATTTGACATAAAAGTTAAAAACAACTAGTACAAAATAGTGGTATAATATAAGGTATTATATTAACATTTGAAGGTGATTTAAGTGATAACCCACAATTGCATAAAACTAAAAATTTTGACTTTCATTGTGCTTTGGGTGATTTCAGATTTGTTTGAGCTTTAAGTTCAACTTTGCTAATTTCGAAAGCAGCTCTTTGTGCTGACATTAGACTGCTTATTTCAAACCTAACTTTTACCATATGAAATCCTTTTTATAGTGCTAGTATACTCTTTTTTATAGGCACATTACGGCTTGTAAAACTCTAATCATCACTGCTTAAAAAAATTATTGTTATATGTACGTAAAACTATAATACCACTTTCCATGGTAACAATTATTCGATACTTGTTACTACATCCGTCCCACATTAAGTGTCCACTATGACTTTTTAAAGTCTTTTCTCTTCAACTTATACCTAACTCTATATATTTGATGTTATAAAATACTAATAAAAATTATACAAATGCAAATACATTTTCAAACTTAATCCATTCATATATCTTGCATTAATTATTATATAACACGTACAAAAATATTTAGAGTCAAAGTTGGAAAAGATGACTTAAAAAGGTCATAATGGACACTTAATGTGGGACGGAAGGAGTAATATATACTTTCGCTGTATTTTAAAGATACGAGTTCTAACGAAAAATTTATGACTACTATAAATTGTCAATATATCAACTTCCAAGTTCTAACAAATTACTAAATTAGATTATTAAAAAAATCTTAACCCTTTGTATTTATATTCAGTTTCCATACATGAATCCTGTCTCTCCTTATATATTCCGATCAACAACAGAAGGGTAAAACACCATACACAAAGGTATCCAACTATGAACAAATCTCGCAAGCTTTTGTCTCTGTTATGGAAGATAGGTTCATGGAAAAAGATGTTTTTATGTGGCAAAAAGAGTCTGGAAAAGCCTAAGTTGGAGCTTCCGCGTGAGATAATAGAGTGGGAAATATTACCAAGACTTCCTGCTAAGTCCCTACCTCAATTCATGTGTGTTTGCAAACAATGGAGATCACTCATATCGTCATGTGAGTTTACTAGGAAGAACCTTCACTACCTAAAAAACAAGCAATCTCTAACCCACCGTAAAGTTATTGAAATTGACAGGTTATCAAAAACCTTCACTACTCGTGATTGTGACGATCTTAACAACCACGATTTAACTACCACCCGTTCAATCCCGTTTGTCAATGAAGCACAAAAGGTGAACCTTCTAGCAAGCTTTGACGGACTGGTATTTGTAGAATTACCATACATTTTTAAGTATGCGTTTTGGAATCCATTGACGGGTGCATATGAGAAGTTGTCAAACTCTCCTAATATCTTCTTTACTTTTGGTGCTTTCGGTTTCTATTTCGACTCACATAAGAAGGATTACAAGGTTCTACATGTGGCTTGTTACGGTGCCTTTAGAGCTTTTATCTATTCTCAAAGACACAAATCAACTAAAGAGATTCAATGGTTAGAACGTCCCCAATTAGTCTCCAACTCGTTTTGGTCAACCCCGATTTCTTTGGGTGAAAGTCTTTATTTTATGGTGAATACGCCGTATTGGAGATATAGTATGTGAATATTCTGGAAGATATCAAGCGTGGTCCCTACTCCAAGAAACCCCTAATACGCCTTATCCAACCTATTGGATACGCCGTATCGAACCGACTCCCAGACAATATAAATAGAAAACTCAAAAACGAGTTTTAAGGGTGCTAAATCATATTCTCGATACCTAAACCATAAAAGTCAATTTTCAGAGGAGAAAAAGAGCAGAAGAGGTCGAGCAACGCTATCAATTTCATAGGAGACAACGTGTAATTCCATATACTTTAGTAATCGTTTAGTTTTTGGTATCATTCGTAACTCGGTTAGTTTAACTTAGCTAAATAATTGCTTTTGTATTTATTATGACGTTTGAAGGCTAATACCTTCGGGCATTAGCCATTATTATCAAGATTTGAATGTTTGGCATTGTTTATCTTAATTTCTTGATTTATCGTTGAATGCTTGTTTATGTTTATCAATTTATACTTGTTTACGTGCTTTTGTATGCGACCTATCATTCAACTGGAACATCCATAAAACAAACTAGATTTGTAGGATGAATGAATATGTTTTTGAATATGTTTTGTAAATTTTACTTAGTTGTTAGAATGCTTGGGGCATGTCCCAATGCATTAGCATAGCTGTTTTGTATGCTTTTTTGAGTTACATAATTTACATTTAAAAAAAAATAAAAATACAAAGTGTATAAATGGATTTTTCAACTAAGCACTACAAGAGCTCAATATTGAAATTGAGACTTTCTATTATCAATTATATTAAAGAGCAGAAACTGTTTGGCATAAAATAAAAAATTCCAACGTTCACCACTCTTAATGTAAAAAAAAGATATTCACAAAACGCACCATCAAATATAGTAAAAGTTAGAAAACTGACCTTGAACTTTTACCTATTTACGACTTTTTAATATAACAAACTTAATTTATCAAATATGAAACGTATATCTATCGATTCATTCGGAAAAAATGTCATTGAAAAAATCATCGAATTGCGAACAAAACGAGCCCTATATCACAATGCTTCTGACATACCTACGATTTTATAAAAAATGTGAAAGTTTAATATATATTTTTAAGAAACTTACGGAAATAGTCTTTGAGGTTATCGGTACGTTGCAACGTAAGTCCCAACGACAGACAAATAGTACTTCGCGTTATCGATCCGTTGCAAAAATAGTCTCGCGCACTCCACAGCAGCGCGCGAGTTACGAACCTCCTACTTATATTAAACAGCAAGTGTTGTAGGAATAAAAGAAAAAACGAGTCATATGAAATAAACTCGAGGTCTTGTTTAAAAAAAAATCAAACAAAATCCTACCGGGCCTACGTGTACATTCACGCTCACCTCGCTCACAATAGTTTGTTATATACACAAATAAATTACCAAAATCCTCCTCCCGCCCATCTTTCTCTCTCACACACTCACTGTGTGTATCCATTTTCCATCTTCATATACACATTTTCATAATTTACAAGTTTCACATAACGAAATTTACACGTTTAGTTCATCGTTTTCGACCCGATTTTATCCGAAAAAAGCGTCGTTTCGAATTTGTGATCAGAAGAGATGAAAATTATAGTTGTTGAATGTTTTGCGTATCATGTGAGTAAGTGAGGTTTAGTTGTATGCTGAGTTGACGACTAGTTAATTTGTTTCCGCGATTAAGCTAAACTAGCTAAGGATCTGTTTATTTGATTAGGAGATTGATGATTCATTATAGACAGTATTCTGCTTGTCTTCGAAATTTTATTCTGATCTGATTTGCTAATAGTTATGCTGCATATTGATACTAGTGAGATAAATTGTTCTTTAAAGCTTGTACCAAATTACTACTGCCGTGATAGTAAATATTATCCTATATTATGAGGTTACTTGTGATACAAAGATTGCTAGGAGTTATGGCGTTTTTTGTAATAAGATTTTCACATATACCTGATTAAACTAACGACGAACCTAATTCACATTCCACTTGGACATTCAGGATATAAGTTACACAATTTAAGTTCAGATAGATAATTACGGCAATTGGCAAGTTTAGAAAGTCCTTCAGCATATGTAAGAAAGTTACTCAGATGCAGGGTGTAGGTCCTAGTATTCCTGTGTATGAATCATAAGCCTATGATACGTTATCATACCTGTTAATCATGCATAAATCCATCTCTAGGACTCCCTTGTCTCAGATGCGTTCTTTGTAGCTCTTCGTTATCTGTAAGAAATTCAGAAACATGCACTATAGCTCTTTGAGTGTTTGAATTTCTGAACATAATTATCATCCCTGATGCAGAGTACTTAAACTGTATTTTTGTTTTTTGCTCCATAAGCAGCTGGATAATGCAGTACTCAATATGTTATGCCATTTTCTATTTACCTATGCATACATTTCCAACGAATATCAGATCAAGTACTGTCACTATCTTTATTAATAACTTCCTTTATGTGTGCTGAACCAGGAAAATCGTCTGACAGGAATCACCATAAGCTTCACACGTGTGTAAACTTAATCATGAAACTCTGTTCTTCTCAACTCCTTTTGCCAATCTTTATCATATTTTCCCTTCTGCCTCTGTCCAAAGCCGACATAAACGCTGATAAAAAAGCTCTTCTTGCATTTGCTGCTTTGGTACCTCATAGTCCAAAGCTTAAATGGGACAATGATACTACGAATGGAAATGCTTCTTACATCTGTACTTCATGGGCAGGCATTGTCTGTACAGCTGATAACGCCCGTGTTCTTATTGTTCGACTTCCTGCTGTTGGCCTTACAGGCCCAATACCATCTGGCACTCTTGGAGAGCTTGATGCATTAAGAGTTCTAAGCCTGAGATCAAATCGCTTAAGTGGAAGTTTACCATCTGATCTCCTTTCCCTTCCTTCACTTCGCTCTCTATTCCTTCAACATAACAATTTCACTACTAACATTCCAACCTTCTTTCCTCACAGACTTCATATATTAGACCTATCATTCAACTCATTTACCGGAAATATCCCACCAAATATCCAATTGTTAACACGGTTAACCGGATTATACCTCCATAATAACTCCCTATCCGGTCGAATTCCCGATATCAGATTATCAAAACTAAAACATCTTAACATAAGCTACAATAATCTCAAAGGTCGTATTCCATCTTCCTTCAAAGCTTTCCCAAGTTCATCATTTATAGGAAATCCTTTGTTATGTGGAAAACCTCTTAAGTCTTGTCGACATACTCTTTTCAAAAAGAAATTTTCAGTATGGGCTGTTGCAGCAATGGCATTTGTAACGTTACTTTTGGTTGTCGCCTTTGTTTTTGGCTGTCTTAGAAAAAAGAGTAGTGATGAAAGGACTGAGAAGCCTAAAGAGGAGTTTTCTAGTGGACCATATCCTCCTGAACACAACAAGCTGGTTTTCTTTGAAGGTTCTTCTTATAACTTTAATCTTGATGACTTGTTGAGTGCTTCTGCTGAGGTGATCGGGAGGGGTAGTCTTGGAGTATCATATAAGGCTGCTCTGGATGAGTTGACTACTGTGGTTATGAAAAGGTTGAGTCACGTGGATGCGACTAAGCTTGAGTTTCAACAGCAATTGGAGCTTATTAGGAGTGTCGGAAAGCACCAAAATGTTGCTACTCTTCATGCTTTTTATTACTCAACGGATGAGAAGCTTCTTTTGTATGATTATTATGCTGCTGGTAGCTTAATGGCCCTCTTGCATGGTACGTGTATTTCACTTTTTGTAGTCTGGATTTACGTTTTGCAACTTATTACCATAATTGTGTTTTACAATCATGATAATCACCAGTTACGTGTTTGAGAAGTCAACGGATAGATTCTGCTTTTTCGTTACTTGAGTATTTAGGGGTCAAATAGTCACTTTGAAATGAGTTTTACTTATTTAACCCTTCTTACCCTACTTTGAGAAACTTTTAATCTTATCACCTAAGCTGACCCTTCCTGATAATGCCGTTTTTAAACATTTCATTTGTTAAGTCCTATAATAATAATCATAATCTGCCAGACATATCTGATTATCAAAACTTTATGTGGGAGAATGACATTAAACGTTATCTGTTATACCCGCTTTATTATAGTGTTAACTGTTACTGTATCTTTTTTTGTCGCTTTGGTAATCAGAATTTTCCAAACACTCCAAGCATGTGAATATCTAATTACCACAACTTAAAACGGACAGAACCCCTTTTATAGATATCCACTTTTTTACAGTTAGTTATTTGATTATGCATATCTGATACTCAGTATCAAGCAATAACTTCCACAACGCAGATCCAAAGACCCTGTGTGTGTAGTCTGTCTGTATGCACTTCTTGTTGCTAGTTAAAAGTCCGTTTTTTTATGTGAATTATCTCTACTCAGTAGTCTGCATAAAAACTACAGGAAACACTGGTCCGGGTAGAACTCCATTTGCTTGGGAGCCCAGATTCAAAGTTGCACTTGGAACCGCCAAAGGCATAGCCCATATCCATTCTATCGGAGGCCCGACATTCACTCTGGGAAACATCAAATCCTCAAACATACTAATAGACCAAGACATGGAAGCCCGAATCACTGACATCGGTTTAATCCCTATCATGAACATCCCACTCATTCCATCTTCCCACTCCTCTGGATACCAAGCTCCTGAAGTCCTAGAAACCAAAGTGCACACCCATAAATCCGACATCTACAGCTTCGGTATCCTCCTTCTCGAGATCTTAACTGGAAAAAAACCATTCCAATCACCATCAGGAGGCGAAATGGTGGATCTTTTAGTATGGGTTCAAAAAGTTGTTAAGGAAGAGTGGACAACTGATGTTTTTGATGTTGAGCTTATGAGGTCTCATACACCCGAAACTGAGATGATCAAAATGTTGCAGATTGCTTTGACATGTGTGGTAAAAGTTCCTGATAAGCGACCATCTATCACTGAAGTTGTGGGAAGGATTGAGGATATTGGATCACTTTCTGATTAGAATAAATAAATCAAGAGACTTAAGTGTGCAGATCATGTCATTACAGTATAAACTTACGTTATTGTAATTAGCAGAAAAAGAAAAAAGAAATGCAGTATTTGATTCTCTTTAGAGCTAATATACTTGGAACTTTGAACGCCTATCTGCTTAGATGAGTTAAGATTTTGTTTGCATTAGATAGTGACAGATTAATTTTTCCTGTTTCTTCAAGATTAAACATTGGTGCGGAGAAATTGTGAATTGATAACCTTGGTTTAAGAAATGTGTGGCTCAAATGATATGTGTTTTGTTAATATTTTGTTGCTTAGATTGTGGTTTGTATGGGTTGTATGATAAATATGTTTGAATGAACTTTATGGATAGTTAGCTTACAGATGTAAAAAAGTTTGGAAAACTTCTTCGGATGACATACTTGTTATCAACCTATTGGCTTGTCGAGAGTCGAGACGTTTAGGTAGGCATACTTGTTATGCTGCATATTGATATTAGTGAGATAAATTGTTCGTTAAAGCTTGTACCAAATTAGTACTGCTGTGATAGTAATATTATCCTATATTATGAGGTTGCTTGTGATACAAAGATTGCTAGGAGTTAAGGCGCTTTTTGTAATAAGATTTTCACATATACCTGATTAAACTAACGACGAACCTAGTTTACATTCCACTTGGACATTCAGGATATAAGTTACACAATTTAAGTTCAGATAGATAATTACGGCAATTGGCAAGTTTAAAAAGTCCTTCAGCATATGTAAGAAAGTTACTCAGATGCAGGGTGTAGGTCCTAGTATTCCTGTGTATGAATCATAAGCCTATGATACGTTATCATACCTGTTAATCATGCATAAATCCATCTCTAGGACTCCCCTGACTCAGATGCGTTCTTTGTAGCTCTTGGTTATCTGTAAAAAATTCAGAAACATGTACTATAGCTCTTTGAGTGTTTGAATTTCTGAACATAATTATCATCCCTGATGCAGAGTACTTAACTTAAAATGTGATTTTGTTTTTTGCTCCATAAGCAGCTGGATAATGCAGTACTTAATATGTTATGCCATTTTCTATTTACCTATGCATACATTTCCAATGAATATCAGATAAAGTACTGTCACTATCTTTATTAATAACTTCCTTTATGTGTGCTGAACCAGGAAAATCGTCTGACAACAGTTAGATATTAAATTTATAAAAAACTTTTCTACTAGTAATATTTTTTATTAAAATATCCTACTCGGCTTTTTCATATAAACACTTAACTATCCACTCGCCTTGTCATATAAACACTTTCCCATTTTCCGTTCGTTTCACCTCATTTTCCCCAAATTCGAGCACATGATATATTCCACTCCACACACTCCGACAATAGAATATCTGAGTTATGTCTCATATCCTCAGAAGGACGAGATGGATAGCGCTGTATACGAGAATTAAACTGTGTAAAGTCAACTCTGAGATGAGAGATACTAGAAGAAACCGAAGTAGAGATAGATAATCGTGAAAGTGATGAGTGATAGACTCATAGATTACCGCGTTAGGGCTAACGGATTGAACATGCAATTCGGTAGATTTGAATTAGTAATTTTTTGTTATTTTGCGATATTGTGATGTGTAGTGTTAGTTTTTGATAGTTTCTTCAAGTATAAGTTAGGTTTGTAAGTTATTGATGAACATAACATGTTTCGATGAAATGATCAATGAAATATGTTAAGGAAAATAAGTATAAATTATGAAAATGTGTTTTTGGGAATGTCTTTTGTTAGTAGATGCAACATAGAGGTTGTTTGGTGAAATGCCTCACCTTATTTGTGTGAGAAATGAGGTATAGAAAACTTAATTACTGTGTTTAGACATAATTTGATATTAGGACTATGCTTGTTTATGTGTACATGTGTTGTTTTTTTTCTTAACTTCTTTACTAAAGATGCACAAAAACTGCGCTCCAATAACTTACTTTTGCTTTGTTGTAAACCAAGTAGCAGAACAGTGAAATAAGATGTCAGTGTTTTATGATGTTGCAGCGTTGTGGTAAAGCAAAACCAGGTAAATTTAGCGGGTTACTTTTTGTTCTCTCTGGGAAAGTCTTTTGTAAAGATGCACATAAGGTGTTTGGTGAAATGCCTCACTTAGTTGTGTGAAAATGAGTATAGAAACTTAAGACTGTGTTTAGACATAAGTTGATACTTGGTACATGTGTTGTTCTTTTTCTTAACTCTTAACTAAAGATGCACAAAACTGCGCTCCAAAACTTACTTTTGCTTAGTTGTAAACCAAGTAGGCAGAACAGTAATTAAGATGTCAGTGTTATGATGTTTCGCGTGTGGTAAAGCAAAACCAAGCG
This sequence comes from Tanacetum coccineum, assembly GCA_026074375.1. Lineage (NCBI taxonomy): Eukaryota > Viridiplantae > Streptophyta > Magnoliopsida > Asterales > Asteraceae > Tanacetum > Tanacetum coccineum. Next base: position 37,972 of record BQNB010018799.1, on the reverse strand, counting down.
CAAATTTAGCGAGGTTACTTTTTGTATCTCTCTTTGAACTCTTATGTTTAATTAGTTGTCGCATTTCGGATATAGTGTACTCATATAATATTCCTCTCTTTGTACTTTTTGTGTTTTCTTATCAGTTGTGGCATCCAAATTTGCCATACTTTTTTGTGTTTTCTGACTGGTATGGTTTTTATGTGTTTGCAAGGCTTGATGGGAAGGGGCAAGTGGGTTCTCCGTGCTAGTGATGTCGGTTATTAAGTCGCACATCAGTACAGAGGTCGGATAGGTAGTCTAGTGGTTCACCCGAAACTTGGTCCCAATGTATGCTTCTCTTTATATTTGTTATTTATCAATCTTTACTGACATATAGGATATGTTGACTAACAATGTATAAATCTCAGGTTGTTGCCACTAAGCCATTACCGGCAATAATAACAACAGTCGTATCTGCTTGGTCATTTCTTCTTACTACTATGGATCTACTGGCAATGAGAAAGCGTTGGAGTGGTGATTTGCTAAATGGTAAATGGTGATGTGACGCTTAGGTGGAAGGTGAGGAAGAGGTGACCATTATGCTTAATCTCATGATATACAATCAGTATTTAAGCATTTTAATTATCATCAATCGGGTAAGACTAGACAAATAATCAATAATTATGTTGCACTTACATGCATTAATGACATGTAAACCTCCTCACGTAAAACCGTCTCTTAGAAAATAAGTCAGAACCATCACTCTTCCATTCACCCATGTATTTGATTCAAGTATTAATATTTTCAGGATGGATAGGTTATTTGCTGTTCCTTGAAGAAAACTAAAAGTTATGGTGTCAAGTCTCATTACAACATTGATTATGTGCTCTTCAATTTTCTTGTTGTATAGTCATCGGCGGCTGCTCTTTTAATGTAAGATTTTTATCTTTCTATAATCTCATTTTGTATTGTTTAAATACTTGCTATGTGAGAATTTGTTATATGATGTCTTCTATTACTATATAGTCTCATATTAGAAATGTTTAAGAATGAGTTTTTTTGTATATTTTGAGGATGTTAGATACCATACCTAGGGTGAGTACTGATTACTTTAGTTGATGCAACCTTATGTAATTTGCATATACCTGTGTGGCTGATTATAAACTTATAACTTAGTCCCTCAAACATTGATACCAAAAATCCATTCCCCTAAGTAGGAATCTTTTAAAAGTATGTTCCTGCTGTGTGCAATTTGCCCTTCTCTTAAGGATCCTAGATACCATGTTAAGGGTCAGTACCTTCTCATCGAATCCGAGCTTCATTGCTTTTGGTGCTCGCTGCTGTGATCATTCATGGAACATCAAGTACGTATACACTTTATATTTATGGTATGATTAGCTGAAATATGTTCTTGTTTCAGGACAAGGTATATCCAACTGGTGTAGCATATGTTTCAGATAGTAAGAGTTGAATTCACTGTTTATGTTATCTAGTAAGAAGTAATTTTGTTGATTAAATTAGGCTCTTTTATTCGTAACAAGCTTTTAGGTGCCAACTCATGAGCATATATTTTTACAGATCTGATATTGATTTCCAAGAGTTCTGATTTGCAAGTGCTATTTGAGTGTGAGTAAAGATAGACTTGCACTTTTACAGGTATATATATCATAAAATTTATTTCTTAGATTTCCATGATATTAGTAAATAAATATGTAGCTTTTACCACAATTTTGTTGCTTTAGTAAATAATACTATGAACAAACAAGGGCCTGTAAAACCCTCTTCCAAAACAAGACGTTCTTTTTGGGTCGTGAGATAGGATCAGTCTTTGTTATAAATTGCATGTGTAAGCTCTCTAGGTCTTTGTTTCACCTAAAAGTGACATGCTGTGTTGTTCAGGTTCGTGGGAAGGGGAAGGGGATAGTTTGTATGTATATTTAAGTTGTTTTCTATATTATGTGGATTCAGGGGCCTGGACCAAATGCACGTGTCGTGTACATTGATGGAGGGTTTGATCTTTTTCATGCTGGACACGTTGAAGTATGTAGCCTCTTGTTTCTCTAACCTTTATGAATAATTACCGTTTAAGGCTTTGGCCATGTTTACTGATCAGACATGAATTTGTATTCCTAGATTCTGAAGAATGCACGACAGCTTGGTGATTTTCTACTAGTGGGCATCTATACTGATCTGTTAGGTATATTTCTCTGACATTTAAATGGCACCTGTCACTTTCTAGAGGTGGCGATTTTTTTCTCTTAATTACGAATTATGAATTGGTTGTTTTGGTTCAAATGGTTAAATAACAAACTCAACTTTAAGGAAACAGGTCAGATGGGTTGACGTAATCCAATCTGTATTTTTCTATGCAGAAATGATAAAAAACTTGCTGTCTATTTTTTATTTGAACCATCTGACTCCTTTGTGATAATTACAACCGAAATCGACCTCTTCATAAGTAAATGGGTCCAAACAGCCGCCTCTAGTTTATACCAAAGAAGAAAATAGTGTGCACTATATTGATGATAGAACAAATTTATCTCTCGTGTAATGAGGAATTGCTTATTTCTGACTAATTGATCCCTATTTCAGATTGTGAGTGTCCCTGAGAAGGGTGCAAGATATCCTAGAGGAGACAACATTTAGGTAAATGCCAACATTGAATCCATCCTTAAACATTGTATACTAGTTTATAAATCAAATTATGAACGTTTGGCTACTATTTTACTTACAGATTGATACAAAAGATATCCTCTTTATCTGGAGAAAACCATTTCAGAAAGGTACACATTAACACAAATCTACAATAATTTCATTTAGTTTCAGTGTTCACGTACCACAACATTTTATTGTTTTCAGACGCCAAGACTCTTCTATTGTTTTCAACCTTATTGTAGACTCCATTTCTATGCATAAAATTATTTAATTTCTAATTTTGTACACAAATCTGGTGTTTTAGTAGTCATTTTTGTCTTTGTAGGTGTTATGTTTCCATCAGGTTGAAAGTAGTGATCTTATTGCTTATGGTTTCATACTTGAGTTTGTTGGACGGTTTCCTATTCTTGTCAACTTATTAGCTCTCACAGGGAGTCATCTTATCCAGGTATCTTTCCATTAATTTGATCAAATTAGACGGTAGACATGGGGGATTTAAGGGATGCTGGATATGCGTTTTTAAATTGACTTTTCTGATTATTGGGTGCATACATAGAAGTGGTGTACTGTAATCAAATATTAAACTTATTTCAAATGGTTGTTATTATTATTATTATTGGGCGCTTGAGTAAACCACACATTTACGTAGTTTTTATACATGCGAGCCTTTGAGTAGTTTTTTTACGTGCAATATTTACAGGAAACAATTAAGCGACATATGGATTGCGAAGACCAAGCATTACTATTTTCTTCTCTTTTTAGCTAAGTTATAATTAGTTGGATTGCGATAATCGTTGTACTTAGATGCTCGTTTCTTGTATGTGGTTTGGCAAAATACTTGGTCTATATCGATATATGGTTGAAATAATAAATAGGTTTCAATCTCAGTTTTTTGTTATTAATTACTAGTTTTTCATGTGTTAGTTTTGAATAAATAGAGTGACAGATTTACCTATGAACAGGAACTTAACTAGTAGCTATTAGCCTATAGGGACAGATTTGTTTGTGAGAAATAGGCTCAACCTTTCCTGACACTATTAAGTGTCAATAAAGTGTGTCACTATATACTTTTACCACCTGGACTTTTAATGACACTTTTTATAAGTGAAGGTGAAAGAAAAGTGGAATTAGTGACACTTTTTTTGACCTTTTCTAACACTTTTTGTGTGTCATTAAAAGACTTTTTTCTTGTAGTGCAAAGGAGATCCTCGAGTGGTTAAGAGACGAATCAGTAAAAATACTTATACAGTCCATGAGCTGCAAAAAGCAAAGAATGGATGACTCCCACTATAAGTTTATAGTTGCGAGCTCCTTGTATAGAGTCAGTGAGACTATATTAATCCACTGCTGTAAGCTAGAGAATTGGCCAATTGATGGACAACTTTTGGAGTGGATATCAAATATGATTGCAGATATATTATGCGCTTGTTTTACCAACTTACCATGCGTCATAAAGAAGATGTGTCATCACAACGCGATAGAGAAAAGGGAAGACAGCGTCGCAGCTCAGCTTCTCCGTAGATCCAAAAAGATCCTCGAAATCCTTAATACACGCCAAATTCCAAACTTAGATGTGGACTCAATGGCAGACATTGGTAAGTGGCATGCATTATCAAAGAGTGAAATACCTAATGATTCTCCTTTGAACCAGATTCAACTAGCTTTTCCAAGTCCTAATGAATCAGTCATTGTGAATATTGGCGTGTAATGTGTGCTAAAACACACATCATTTATGTTATGAGTTTATGATCACAGAAATCTGAGAGTCGTGTAAACACTCAGATTTTAGAAACGAGAATATGTTTTTGTTGTTATGAAAAACGAACCAGAGATGAGTGTGATATATGCGACCAACAAAACTGCATATGGTTGTAACTGCCATAGCAGTTATTTTAACTGCCAAATCAGTTAAATTAAGTCCATAATTCCGAGAATTTTATAATAAGTCCATAATTCCAGGTCAACTCGACCCTAGCCAGGGGGGCTGCCCCTTGGACCCTGTCAGGGGATGCCGCCCCTTGGATCCTGCTACCAGGGGCGCTGCCCCCGGACCCCCGTGATTCGGGGGCTTCGCCCCCGAATGATAATCATAATAATGTCATACAAGTGTGCACTCCGCACAACCCCGACTTGTTAAACATTTATCACGATTACACATTGGTCACCTAAGTCAATTCATTACACTTAAATCATATTGGTGACGCAAAATCACCAGCAATTTATACCCCGTAAAACACTATTAATCGGATTAAAAATACTAAAATATGGATAATTATCTTGCAAATATGTTTGTTTGGTATGTTTATGTCTTGCAGGTAAAACGGATTGAAAACAGAGCAAAAACGAGAATTATCGGTTCGTTTTGATCAAGAGTGCTCAAATATCAAGATTAAAACAAAGCCATGAAAAATTCCCGAGCATTCCATTGAAAAGAGCGCGAGAAACAAGTCCAACGGTGCCTCGAATCTTAATGGGCCAGCCCGTTACTCATTTAAATGGGCCGGGCTTGCCCATTGTTAACTTAGCCCAACAATAAGAGCTCAAGACCAAATTATGGCCCAACTACAATATATGGAATCCGGCCCATTGATTTGTTATACTTGCAAACTGAAGTGAACAAGCAAGATTACCCGCGCGTTGCTGCGGGGCTTCATTTTTTTTGTGAATTTATTAGATAAGAAGTAAAGCTTCATTTCAAATATTATTACATGAACTGTCAACATGGTGGAAACATCAACTTCAGTCAGTCGTGAGCTCAACATCATCATAATAAATGACCGAAAAGACAACATAAGACGGTTACAAAGATAGGTAAACAGAAAGTATGGTGTGAATATCTTAAGAATCAACCAAACTCTGTCTTGGGTAGAAAAAAGTGGTTTCTTTACTGAAAAAGCTTATAAGCTAACTGAAACACCTTGTTAATATAAAAAAAATTAATTGCTATATACCTTGCTGATAGCATCCCAAAGTTTTATGACTTTGATTTTGCTTCCAATTAAAAAGACACTGACATCACTACACGTGCAAGGAACTAAAACAAATGACTCACGTGAGTCTCCACTACAATTGAAATGAACGAATAAGAAGAATACACGTGGCTAGGCAATACTACTCTTCATATTTCAACTAGGTTCATTACATAAAAGGATCAGACGGATATAAACTATGCGTATGAATGAAGCAGTCATGGAGGCCACGTGTCACAAGAAGATCGGTGGATCTTACCTTTGGCAGACTGCTATCCGAGGGAACCCAATTCGATGCCAATGATTGGTAGAATTATTATCTAATGATTGGGCCATTTTTACAAGTTTACCCCTTTCCCCCAAATAAAATCCAACCCGCTCCCTCACTCTCTCAACTTTTTTTTTCATTTTTTTAAGTTTTATTTTCAGCTTTTTAATGTGTTTAGTTTAGCTTATTGTAAAAGCTACGGCTTATTTAGATTTTCAAGATAGGAAACTTTGTTTAAGCTTCTTTTTAAGCTTATAGTTTAAGTTGTATGTGTTTTGAATAAGTTTTTAATATAAAAAGTTTGGTTTTAAGAATGTGTTGTTTTAGCTTATTTTCAACAAGCTTAATTATGAGTTTATTCTTTGAGCTTATTTGATTAAAACTCTTTAAAAATGAATTAGATCTAGATGTTTAAGCTTTTACAAGTTTAAGGATCCATTTCTTATACGTTTTTATTGAGTTTTGAGTCAATAAGCTCAAATAAGCTTAGATCTAGCTTATTGAGTTGATTTATTTAGCAAGTTGTTTTTAGAACTTAATAAAATCATTAAAAAATGATTTCCATCGTGTTAGTTCGTTAAGATCGAGATTAAAAATTCATTTCACGTTTTTTTTAGCTTATTAGAAAGTTTTTTTTTTTAAAGTCATGCTAGCTTATTTGCCTTAAATTCTGGTCTTGGATTATTGTTAAGATGTTCATAAAATTCATTTTGATCGTGGCTTATTAGTTTTTTTTAAGCTTACAATTGTTCGTTGTTGCTTATGAGCTTATTATTTTTTTTGTCTTATTCGTAGATGCTAATTGGTTCTGGCTTATTTTGCTTATCCTAGTTCAAATCTACTCGTTTTGCTTATTCTGAAAAGTTAACTAGCTGATGGCTTATTTAGTTTAATGTTTGGTTTGCGATTTGTTTTGTGAAAATTCCTGCGTTTCTAGTAGAATTCTAATATAGCTTGCCAAGGTTAATTGGACCTCATTTAGTTTAGGCTGAATAGGATAAAATGATTTGGGCCTCAATTTGGTTTGGACTAGTAGTAAATCTGGGCTTGCGTTTTATAATTTTTGGCCTGCGTTTGGATTAAGTAGATGGGCTAGTGGTTTATTTTGATTGGGCTTTAGTTTGAATGTTTTGGGCCTGTGATTGATTTGTAGAATATTCTGTTGGGCCAAATTTGTTAAATGCAAATGTGATTAATCGTTATATTACTGTAACATTATATTTGTGTTATTTTGACTTTGGTACCGGTCTACTCATGAGGCGCGGAGCTTACGGATTTATTTAGCTAGACCGAATTTGATTATTTGTTTTAGCTAAATAAATCGGGTGGTTTACGTTTAATTGCGGTTCTTCGATTCGGTTTCATTTTCTATTCTTTTTCAATTAATTAGTGTAGCTTTAGTATAAAATATTTTGTTTTGCTTATTTGATCATTATGAGTAGCGAGTAGATTTATTAGTGCTTGTTAAGTGATATTTGTGAATTAGGAATTAAGTGTGAATTTATAAAAGGTTTAGGGATTAATAATTAGTTGGATTTGTAAGTTGATTGTTTAAAGGGCAAAATCCGGAGAATAATCAAATTACACATATAGTAATTATTTTCTTTTTAAGAGATCGTTTTCAAAATAAACCATCGTTGTGAGAAAATTATCTTTTCTAAGGATTATAATTCGTTAATAAACCTAAATTCACGCTTAATGAACTTTTCACGTCACTTAGCAAGCATTTTAGTCATTTATATTTTTTTAAGCATATTTGTCATTTATATCTTTTAGGTCAATTTTAGTTTAATCTTGTAGTTTTAAATCATAAAATTAATTTTAGTTTAATTTTTAGTATAAAAATAGTTTAAAACCAAAACCAAAAATTTGAATGACAATCAAGCTCGATTTACAACTTGAACGTAGATTTCCATTCACCTCTC
>BQNB010018799.1:9590-30080 GCA_026074375.1 Tanacetum coccineum | reverse complement strand
TCCTCCAACACTTGGTCTCTGATCATTTACATGATTATATCTAGGAAAATTTTCTATCCTGATCATATATATATATATATATATATATACTAGCTTATAAACCAGCGAATTTCGCGGGTAGCTAAATAAAAGTTTTATTTATAAACAGAAAAATATATTCATTTGTGATCTTGTAGGTACTTTACAAATAAATCATTTTCAAATAGACGTACTTTACATAACAAATCAGTTTAGAAAGAATGAATAATGAGTAGTAGTTAATCGTATTATAACAATTTCTCTCATAAATGAACATAAAAATCACCAACAACATGCTGAAAGAATATCAAATAGGAAACCCGTCAAAGCACATATAATAAATAAATTAACGAATTGACTCGTTCTTTCCGTTTAATATCATATATAAAAAATTCATGTAGTCAATTAGTCATGTAATCATGGGTTAAAATCATTAGATTCGACTACATCAAAAGCATAGGTTAAAATTAAATACATGTGATAAAACCTGCAAATATGTTAAATAGAAAGTTAAATTTAAAAATAGGAGAATGAAAAAGGTAGATGAATTTTACAAATAATTTATGACATCATTCATGACATCATTCATGACATAATTAATGACATAATTAGTGATGTCATTAATGGGTGGGAGAGAGATTCAAAAAGATTTTGTTTTATTATATATATATATAGATAAGAGGAAGGTTAAAATAAAAAGACAATTATTCGTGAGAAGGATAAAAAGAAATTTTTTTTAAAAATATTTTAAAAAATTCAAAAAAATTCCACAAAATCAGGTATGTTGGTGCATAAAACTTTTGTAAAAGAAGTTTTTCTAATTTTAAGTTTTCATACGTTTTTTTAATGTACAAAATAATAAATTTTGATGCACAAAATTTTAAACTTGTTATAGTTTGATGCGCAATAAAATTTTGATGCAAAAAGTCAAAAGAAGTTGGGTAAAAAACGAATTTTTGATGCACAAAAAGCGATTTAATGCACAAACGTTTTTTTTCATAATTTATTTTGGGCAAAAGTATTTACTTTTAAAAAAACTTCCTTCACAACTTTTTCATGCACCAACATACACGATCTTGTAGAATTTTTTAAGAACTTTTTTAAATTTTTTTTCCTTTTTATCCTTCTCACGAATATTTATCTTTTTATTTGATCTTTATCCTATATATATAGTTAGGATCAAATAAGAAGAAAACTTAAAATGAGAATGATAAGAAGAAACCACAACCACACATTTAAGATGCACCTACAAAAATGGATGCATCTCCCATTAAAATTCCCTCTCCTATTTAAAATGTGTGGCTAGAAATCCTTCTTATTCTTCTCATTATAGTTTTTCTTCTCACTGGATCCCTACAATATATAGAGTAGGGATCCGGTAAGAAGAAAATAAAAATGAGAAGAATAAGAAGGAATTCTAGCCACACATTTTAAATAAAAGAGAGAAAATCAAGGGGAGATGCATGAGTTTTTGTAGGTGCATCTTAAATGTGTGGTTGTGGTTTCTTCTTATCATTCTTATTTTAATTTATCTTCTCATTTGATCATAACTATATATATATATATATATATATATACTAGCCTATAAACCCGTGATAAATCACGGGTCGCTTATAAAATGTCAAAAAAAATCAAAGTTAAAAATGCTTAAATTTACGAATATCGTCATATTTAGCCAAACAATTCAAAACACGTGCATCTTAAATAGAAAGTAAAAGAATTCCACCTTAAAATTATAAAGGAGTGTTGTCAACCAATATTGCTCAGTTTTATAAAAGAACATAGAACAATAAACTTAGCAATGAAAAATAAAATAATATGTAAACACAAGCTTTTATAAGATAACTCAAACTTAAATAGCTATGTAGTGGTACGGTGGATCAAATCTTTTGTAGCACCTCATGGTAAACAACGTTCAAAGTATTGTTTGAAGGTTTACTTTCCTTGTCGTATATCAAAACCTTCAATCCTTTTCGACTTTTGACTCGAGACACAGCTACGTAAAGTTGACCATGTGTGAAGACTGGGTTAGGCAAAAAAATTCCAACGTTTGATAAAGACTGGCCTTGGCTTTTGTTGATGGTCATGGCAAAACAAACAACTAACGGAAATTGACGTCGATTAATCTTCAATGCTAGCCTCTTGTCTGAAGGAGTGAGTTTCAAATGTGGGATGATAGTAGTGTGACCGACATTTGTACCTGTCATTATTTGTGCCTCGATAACATGTTCACCAAGCTTTAGAATCCTTAATCTTGTCCCATTGCATAAGCCATCCGTTTGGTCAATGTTTCGAAGAAGCATAACCGGTGCACCAACTTTTAGAGCTAATTACCAGATAACTTGAGGCCATTCAACACTTCAGGAGAGTACAAAGATTCAGTGTAAGTATTGTCTACACCTTCGGATTCACATATACTATCTGAACTATAGTAAACCACATCTTCACCCGGAATTTGAGATAGCAGACGATCGTTTATAACTCCTACGACTTCGTGAGTAGGAGCAAGAATTGCTCTCTCTTGAAAAAAAGTAGTATCTTGTAAGTTGTCAAGCAACGATGGATTAATAAATTCAATAAGTGAGGCAATAGGATCAACATTATCTGATATGATTATATCATCTAGAATATCGACCGTCGCCTCACCATCGTTAGGTCCACCTAAACGACCATTTCCCATCTTTAATATCCAATCTCCAAATTCCTTGATTTCTGCAATATTAGACTTATCAGAACCTTCTCTCAGTCTCATGTTTGTCGTTAACTTAAGAACTGTATAATCATCCCATATATATGATGAATTAAGAGATGTGTGTACAACATCCTGCCTTGTTCCACCCGGTATAATAGGTAGAATCCGCCTGAAATCTCCTCCAAAGATGATAACCTTACCACCAAACAACATCTCTTTTGCCTTTGGGTTAGTAGACCCAATAATATCTCTTAAAGATCGATCTAATGCTTCGAAATAATGTTTGTGCATCATCGGAGCCTTATCCCATATAATCAAACTCATCTTTATTAATAAAGCAGCAAGATCTGTACCAGCGGTTATAGAGCAAAAGGAGTCCTCATTGACATTAATAGGTATTCCAAATCGAGAATGGGCCGTACGACCACCTGTTAAAAGCAAAGAAGCAATACCACTGGATGCCACATTTAAAACAATCTCTCCTTTAGACCTTATAGCAGCGGATAAAGTTTTCCATATATATGTCTTTCCCGTACCGCCGTATCCATAAAGAAAGAAAAAACCGCCTTTATTATTTTCTACAGCCGAGATAACTCTTGTATATACAATTTTCTGCTCGGCTGTTAGACTTGGAAACAGCCTCTCGTGTTCTTCTCTCAATAAATCCGGGTTATAGCAAATTTCGTCATGAATCAAAGTGTTTATGTGGTTTTCTAGAAACTCCAAATCAGGTAAAGGCATTCCAGATATAGAACTTAAGCTACTTCCATTCCTACGAAGAAGTTTATCTATATATTGCAAACAAAGATTTTTACGATGACGTGCACGAATCTCCAAATCTGCAAAAGAAATGAATGCATGTCAATAAAATGAAGTGTAAAATATGTTTTAAAAAAAATTTAAATGTTACATGTATATGTTTTTGTCTATAAATTTAAAAGGTTAAAAAATGTACACCATAAACATATGTGCAATTACCATTTTAAGAAGTGTGATATCTAAACAATTATACGCATTACACGTTATGAAATTTTCAATGTTAAAAATAGACGATATGCACCTATTTTTTTAGGAAATCATGTACGTTAAAAAAAGTTTAAATTAAAAAAAGAAAATCCAAAAATATAGGGCTTAATAAAAAAGGTTTCGTAATTAAAAATTATAAAAGAAAAAGAAAATTTGTTTGGACTATTTTATACCTTTTTGCTGAATTAAATATAAAAGCTTTAATGATACTAATTTCTTATTGGTATTGAAGAGTTCTGTCAGGAGTTCTACAATAAAATGGGTTTCAATATAACCCGCCCTATATATATATATTTATAGAGAATGTAAAATAAAAAGACAATATTCGTGAGAATGATAAAAAATAATAACATTTTTTTATAAAAAACGTTTTCGAAAAATTTCCAAAAAAATTCCAGTATAATCAGGTTTGTTGGTTTGCATAAAACTTTTGTAAAAGTAAAGTTTTTTCTATTTTTGAGTTTTTATTAATTTTTTTTTATGCGCAAAAAAGAAATTTTGATGCACAAAAAATTTTGATGCACTCAAAGTTTTTCGATCTTATTATAGTTTGATGCGCAATTAAAAAATTTTGATGCAAAAAATAGAGTCATAAAGAAGTTGATACAAAAACGAATTTTTGATGCACAAAAAAAACCGATTTTTGCACAAAACGTTTTTTTCATAATTTGTTTTCGGCAAAAACTATCCAACTTTTATAAAACTTCTTTTACAACATTTTTCATGCCACCCAACATACACGATTCTTGTGGAAATTTTTTCAGAATTTTTTGAGAAATTTTTTAAAAAAAAATAAATCTTTTTTAACCTTCTCCACGAATATTTGTCTTTTTATTTGATTTTTACATTTATATATATTTTTTTATATTTTATTAGCACATTAACACCAAATTTGATATTGTATTAGCACATTAACACCAAAACTTGATGCCAAAAGTGTTTAAGTATATATTATGCTTTTAGTTTGAATTATTTTTAATCATGTATACCAGCTTGTATCACTTTATCAAGCCTTTTTAATAATCTCTGCCTTTTAGTTATTAAACGATCTTATTCACTGACTTAAACTTTTCAAGGTAAATTTTTTTGTCTTCTGCGTTTTGTGGTTATAGTTATAAATTACTCCGTAAAACTATTGTACAAAACATTCGCTCACTACAACAAATAGTGACAATCTTCACGCTTATTTTGCCACGGTTTAAGAAGTGTGAACAATGTTTCCACGGTCATAGGCGTGTATAAAATTACCACACCATACGTGTGTACATATATTAATTCACGCTAAGAGGCGTGGGACATTATTTTCCCATTATATATATAAAAAAAAAAAACATAAGTTTCACCGCTAAAAGGCCGTGGACAAATATTTTACATAGTTAGTCTAGTTTTCCTCATTCAACACATCTTCAACACCTTTTTCCCCAATGTAATTATCCAATTCTTTTAAACACTATTGCTCGATTCAGAACTTTTATAATCAAAATCAAAAATCACAAACACTATCCGGATTTCAAAACTTATAATCAAAAATCCAAAATCACATAAATACTTTTTAATCATGTTTGTTTCGGCGCTTGTGAGGTTGTGGTTTGATACGAGTCTTGTGGTTTGTTTACTGGCGCGTGAGTCGGGGGTTGGTGAACGGGAAACGGTCATCGAACGGTGTTAAATATTTATTCTGATGTCCGTTTCTATTCGGATAGTGATAATGTAAAACAAGTTTTTACTTATTTAGTAAGGTGAATGCATATTGTATACATTTAATTTAGTAGGTAAGGTGTTTGAAGAAATGCTTGACTGAGTTTCATGTGTTTGTTGTATAGGTGATTTGTTAATTTTTGTTGGGGGTATAATTGAGCCAAGGCGAGTGAGTGCATATAGTGCCTTGATAAACGAGATGGGTTTATGTACGCTAGTTTGTTGTACGGTTTAGAAGGTTTTTGTTTTAGCAAAGTGTGATGCTACCACTAGTTAGAATTACAAAGCCTTGTTTTGTGTGATAATTTGCACTAGTCTGCGTTTTCCGGCTGGGTAGATAGTGGTTATACAGAATCTCAGGAATTAGTGCGAAACTACTGATAATTTTTCAAGCCTACCATACTTCCTCCAAACTCGCAGGAAGTTGGTTACTTGGTTGGTCATGTGTTAAGTCAAGATTCGGATACTAACTTAATAGGTAGGAGGGATGTGGCATTAGCTTGAATGAAGCTTTGTAGCGTATGCAGATGCTTGTCCCAATATATGACTGAGGTTGAGATATTGAATAAGCCGGTTTTCAAACATGAGATAATATATTATAGGAAGGAAGACATCCGGGTTTTATGTGCTTAATAAAGAAAAGGCCTTGTAAATGCTGTCGTATGTTATGTAGAATATATATTCTCAGTAATTTAACCTGCCAAAATGTGAACAATGTTGTTTAGGTTGCAATTAGAGATAACCTTGGTGTTTGTTGGATAAGTATTTTAGCAATATTATGTTTAAGTATTCTAGCTCAGCAGACTTCTTTGTTCTTTTAATCTAACTTCAGTCTCTTATTGCATAACCCTTGATGGCATGGTATTCGTTGAAGTACTGTGGTATTGATAGCCCCATAAAGATCGAAAATCCTAGAATGAATTTCTCTTTGAATTCTGTTTTAAATACCTTGTTTTTTAGCATTACTTTGAAACTCGTTTTTACCAGTTTTTGTTACTAGCTTAAGCAAGCATCACACAAAACAACCCCATACCCGAAATATATCCACATTCATAAATAGTTAAAAAACCCTTTACACTGTTTATTCAATGTTGCTTCTATTCTTGTGCTGTGGGTTACATGTGACAAACAGGTGGGGGTTTATTGTTTATTGTTGTAAATATTTTTTTAGTCCCTTGTTTGAAAGATAAAAATGTTTTTTTTTTTCCAGCCCTCTTCTAGCCCATCACCCTTCGTGGATGAGGATCATTACTCACGGTCAATGGGTAAACCATCATGTGGTACTGAAAGATAAGGTATGATAGGAAATGATGTGTATAATTATTTTGTATTATTAAGAGATGGAAACCCCTCACTGTTGTTTTTGTTAGCTTAGACAAAGGCTACTAAAAATAAATAGCGAGGAGATCTGCCCAAATAAATGAACGTAAGCTCATTAGTTAGCTTAGACAAAAGGCCCTGAAAATTAAGGTGGGGATCTGGCCACATATAGACGAGCTTAGGAGGTATAAGGCCGAAATCATAAAGTTCATAAGGCATACTTATATAAAGCTTAAACAAAATCCCCCTAAGTAAATACTTATAATTGTGTTGGTTTTAGGGTCTTGCATTTTCTGTTTTTGCTAGTTTATATATTCCCTGAGTGGATTGTTATCTGTTTGTTTGGTGGGTTTAGGGCTTGGTGATTTGAAAAGGATATTTTAGTTTTGTAAGTTTCTTGGAGTATATTGATATGAAGATTACTATAAATGCTAGGAAAATTTTGAAGGATTCTGAATATTAATCTGTGTTACCACATTTTCTCTCTGGAATAGTTAAGGAAAGCCAGTGAATTCAAGTGTATTCACACAATAAAGACTTTTTATTGTTAAACGTTTTGACCCATCAAGTGTTAGACTTACGGAAATAAAGGCAAGTTTTTTGATGTTAATTAATATTGCAGCTAGCTGGTGAGGGCAAGAAAATGTTGCACATTGCCATGTGTCAATTTGGAATGGTCGGGTTTTTGGTCAGGACAAACTTCTTGTAATTGGGCCAGGTTTGGGCTTGGCTGACCCACACTTTTTGAAATGGGTAGTGTTTAACTAAAGTTCAAAGTTCAAACAAAGCTGCTAAAACTGATCATCATACCTGCTGGCATCTGGTGCATATCCCATCTGGTGCATAAAGCTGCTAAATCTGCTGGCATCTGGTATATAATATCGACTTAAGAGATTTTTGAGGTTAATTCAAAAATAATATTTGGTTTTCATTCTTCTTGTTTAGGAGCTTGATGAAGACAAATGTTTGAAGCTTGAAGACAAAAGACTGGAGCTTGTTGATTGGTTGAAGACAAAAGTTCTGTCATTTTAGTCCAATCTTTAGCTTAAAAAAGATGGGGAGCTTGTTTTTTATAAACTTTGTCAACTTGATTTGATATTAGGTTGCAGTCTTTTATCAACAAGTATGTATATTCTATATTACTTAGTTGAGATTTAGCACAAAGATTGTAATTTTATATTAGTTGCAGATTCATAAAAGCATGTAATTTTTTTTATGAGTAGTTGCCAATTTGTCCACGCTTTTTAGAGTGGAGTTTAAATTTTCATGAGTTTTCCATTTTGTCAACGCTTTTTAGTGTGCCGTTTAGATCCATTGTTTATTCATCCATTCTCCACGCTTTTCAGCGTGTACTTTTAAAACAATTCTCCACGCTTTTTAATGTGAAGTTTTTGATATTTTGTACACGCTTTCTAGTGTGTATCTTTTTCTTCACGCATAAATACTCCACGCTTCTTTAAACGTGGACTGTATTTTGCACCACTTTTAAGCGTGGAGATTGTAAGTAAATAAAAATAAATTATGTGTGTAATTTTCTTGTGATTTGTTGTGTGGCTTTCAAGTATGTCGCCGCCTGACTTATGATTTTGTTACATGGCACCAAAAAGAGCAAAATGGGTACAATTTTTTAAGGGTTTTTCTACTTGTGCCTCGTGGGCATTGTTTTAAAGTAAAAATATCGAACATAATTCTTTCTTATAATTAATCTTTTCTGTTAACATTGTTAAACTCCGGGCAAAAATAAAAAGAAATTTAGTAAAATTTAATATCACGATACTCTGACTTACTATATGGTCTTAACATAATGAGTCTGTCATACTAAAGCTTTTGGTAAACTATTTGTCTTTAGGCTAACATATACAAAACTATAATTATCAATTCCTTTATCATGAAGGCATTACGTGTTATTTACGAGTTCCTTTTCGGAAAAAGCTATGAAAAATAAAAGAGCATAGTCAATAGAAAAAGTATTATTAATCTTCAAAAGATTCAATTATACATCATTTATATTGGACATGATAATGCCAAAAAAGTTGATATCAGTTCTGTAATATATACAAGGTTAATAGTTTAATGTAAATACCTTCTCCATCCTAGGACTAACTTTAGTTTACTTTGCTGCTAGCTATATCTGCCTTCTGGCATTATTGACACCCATTGACACCACGGCTTCTCCACGTGCCACCGTTGATATGGAGATACCGTTGAAGTGGTCTGGTAGTGCCAAGAACCATGGGGTGATTGATGCGGTCTTGAGAGCGTTGGTTTGTGTAACTGGTTTGGCTGCTATTATTTCTTTATCGTCACTTCAAAACAAAGCAAAATGCTTCCCGTTTGGCCACACCATGGTTTAATTAACATTGATGCAAGTACAATCGTCCCCATCTTTAATGTAAGTAAGTTAACACATATTTTTTTAACCCTTATGAGTTTTGAAACTAGATATCGGGTTAAAATGTATGAGTTTTTCCTTGGTTTTCTTCTATTACGTAGGGAGGGGGAGTCTTATCTGTGTGACTATTTCCGACCTTTCCCTGGCAAGTATATAAATGAGAACAAGTACAACGTGGCTCGGCACTGATGCAGTGTTGAGGACTTGAAACACAACCCTTCGGTTCATGGGGGAAGTTATATAGCCACCTTTGGTATCATTAAGCCAAAGACCTATGTGTTTAGTATATGATAATATTGTTACCTTTGTGATGCAGATACTATGTGTCAGCACTCACTGTGGCATGCTTCTACAGCATCATCACTGGCATTTCATCAGTTTTAGCACTGAAGAAGATAGGTGGAAGCTCCGAAAAGCTGCAGTCTCGTTTTGCAATGCTAGATACCGTAAGCTCTTGTACCATGCTAAATTCATTATAAGAAGACTCAGAGTCTATGGGGATGTTCGAGATTGCTTCTTAAAACTATGATATGCTTATCATATATGTTTGAAAACAATAAATAAGCAGTTTCGAGGGTAACTAATATTGCTTATCTAGCTAATTAAACCGCTTCTCTTATTATGTCATGGTGAAACGATAAGCAGTTTAATTTTAATAATTAAGTTGGGACTTGGGAGTTGCACGCTTACTAAATTTTTTATCTGATCGTAAATGCATGCGTGCAGCTCTTGTTGGCTATCGTAATCTTTAGCGCTAGGAGCTGACATTTGGAGTAGCATAACGTAGGACTCAAAGGAAACCTCTATGCGAGATGAGATAAGTTTCTGCAGTAGCATGGTATTCTACTGTCATCACGTAGCAGGCAGCGTTCACTTTGGGGCATATAAGTTCCACAACACTTCGTTGCTGGTCTTGCTCTCTTTTTTACACGCTCTACGAAGAAAAATCGTTGAAGAAAATAATCATCTCCGGAACGCTTTACTTTTCTACGTAAGTTGTTTGTTCTGATTTGTTTGTTCCAGTTCAAAGCATGCCATAGATGGCAAAGTATTAAGTGTGTCTAAATATTCCGTATTATCAACTGGCATGATGCTCGTGCTTAGGACGATTAACTATATATCGACAGTTTAATATTGGATTCATTACGTGCATAATATAATAGATTCAGTTCATCAGAGGATTATTACAAGTAATTGCTGTGTGTCCTGTTGCCCATGTTTGCTACTAGTTTGTTACATAAGTTGTGAAACGAATATAAAAAATCACAAAACTTTCCACACTAATGCTTTTGTAATGTTCACAGGGTTTAAACGTATTACAAAACATAAACTTATGCCATACTCTTAAAAGTAAAAAAAAAAAAACACTTGTCACGGCTAATTTCTTCACAAAAATGAAAACGGCGGGAAGACATGTATTTTTACCGTATTTTACATACTTAGTCACCATATTATTATTTTTCGTTTGGTCATATCCACTGTGGTTTGTGTATGTCCTAGGTTATGGCGTCCATGTTATTGTTAACTCCGATTGTTATTTGCCCCTCATCTTCAACTTATATGAAGATATTTTTGCTTTTAACCACTTTATCTTCAACCTCTTGAAAGTAGAATCCAAACAAAATACGTGAGCATGGAATTCAGTTCTTTAAAGACACAGGACAAATAAAAATTTATTTTGCGAACAATATAATAGAGTTGTACCATATGTTCAAATTTCACACTTACATCCTTGTTTAAATCTATCAAGCACACGTTCACGCAGTTACTCCACTAGATATATCGGGCGCAAATTTTTTCCCGGATAGCTGCTTAAGTGATCTCACGTTAATGGGTGCTTTTGGTTTTTTATCCGATTTACTTGGATGTATTTTGCAATTATATTTTAGTAGAATTGGTAAAACCCCATGAATCATTTATAAATCATCTATTATCATCTTAAAGAATTACATGTCTAGGATAAGACGTTTTACTATATTGGGCTAAACACTTAGCAAGAATATAACAAAATATTGGGCTAATAACTTAATACTCTTTATCCACTCCCGCTGTTAGAAGCGGGGAGGTTTTCGGACGTTCAAACTGAAGCGAAACTCGAGAAATAAAGCACTTGAAAGGCCTTTGGTGAAGATATGAGAATACTGAAAAACGTGAAGGAACTGATAGTACCGAATTTGTCCAGAAGCCCAAAAAAAATCGCAAAACAAATGTTAGCGATCTCTATATGCTTAGTAGTTGGTTGTTGAATGTGTTAGTGGACAATTTTAATAGTCATAACATTATCACAATAAACCAATGTGGCGGTAAACAATGGAGCATGAAGCTCACGTAAAAGGTTACGCACCCAAGCAGTCTCAGCTACCACAATATGCCATAAACCTCTATATTATTTTCTTTGGCACTAGAGCGGGAAAGGTAAACGTGATTGGCAGAAACATGACAATAAGTTGTCACCAAAGGAAATAATATAATAAACCGAGTTGAGTTCGACGCAGTAACTGCGGCTACAGCCCAAGTCGCATCCAATATAAGCAGTAAGCTGAGGATGTTGACGGACCATGATGATGAAGGCCCATGATCAATAGGTGCGAACATAGCGAATAAATACGTTTTTTAAACTAGCCAAATGTGGTTTCGTGGGAATCATGATGTAAGACAAACTTGTGAAGAATGATAAGAATTGTTACGGGCGGGGTAAATTGTGAGTAACTAAAGCACGCCAAACTAAGCTCTGATATAACGTAGGATCACTGACAGGATCACCATCAGCTCCTAATTTGGACTCAGTATCCACGGGAGTCCTGCATGGATTACACTTCTGCATATGTGCACGCTCAAGATTTTCCTCGACATAAGTAGACTATGATAAAAACAAACCTGTAGATGACCGCTGAGAAAAACATGCTCATGAAATAATCTACAAACAAGGTCGTCATAGCAAACTTCACCATGGCAACGGATAGCAAGACTTGTTGTAAGGAAGCTGAAGGACGAAGTTTGTAAGCGTGATTGATATCATCCACATAGAGCAGCAAGTAAGCAACGTCACAACCACGATGAAATATAAATAAAGAAGGGTCGGTTTTACTGTGCCGAAAACTAACACGCGGGTAGGCATAACAGCACATGCGCTGAATGAAACCAAGCCCGTAGGGTTGTTATGCCCCTATATAATAAAAATGATGAAAATGACAAACATAACAGGTCTTTGAGGATCCACAAACCTAAGAGGTTGATGCAAATAAACTGTCTCTGATAAATGACCATGAACAAAAGCATTCTTTACATCTAACTGATGAATAAGCCAGTTGTGACACACTGCAATACTCAGTGTGTATAGTGGCTGGTTTAACAACCAGACTAAAAGTCGCGTCACACAATCAATGTCATGCGGCTGACTGCGACCATTCGCATAGCGTGTGCCCTTATAGCAACTAAAGAGTATTGCATGATGGTTATGCCTGAAAGCAAATAGATCTTTCCAGTGTTAACGTTTAGGTGGATGTGGCATAAGAAACTATGTACTGTTAGTAATTACATGCTTTATCTCCATCTAATAGCCTTTTTGCCAAATTTGGTTACGATGGGCCCATGGACATGAGACCGAGGAAGGGGCGAGGTAGTGGTAGTGTGAAGACTCAATCGATCAATGGGTTTAGAGATACCATCCTTTGCACAAGTGACTATCAGGTGAGTATTAGATATAGTCGCCGGTATCGGACGTGGGTGTGGACATTTGGGTATTAGATTTAATAGGTGGGTTAGACTGTTGGGCTGAGTGGGTCGTTTATGAAGATGGGGTAGCTTGGGCTTGCGTGTGAGGAAAGTGGTGTTTGGGCGATGGTGGGCTAAGTGTTTGGGCCAAAGATTGAGGTTGGTCTTGCGTTTGTGGTGAAGTCGATTGGGGTCGTTGTGGAGTGAAAGGTAATGTTGCAACAGGAGGTGGGTGAGGTGGTGTAGTAGGAGCTAAATTTGGTGTAGGCAATAAACTAGTAAGTAAAAAATCATAGTTAGGCTGTTAAGTGCGGGTTATGGATCCGAAAGGAAAAACATCCTCATCAAAGGTTGCATAACGGGAAATGATGATTTTGTTGGTGGATAAGTCAAGGCATCGGTATACACGATGATGAGATGGGTATCCGAGAAAAATACAAGGCGTGAATCGTGGTTGTAACTTGTGGTCAACATGTAAATGGAGGCAACAAAGACAACCAAATTCATGAATGTCATGATAAGTGGGTTGTTTATGGTATTGTTTGGGTGGAAAGGTTTTTCATTCTTAATAGCCGTTGAGGGTAGATATATAAAAGGTATGTAAGCCTTATTTAGTGCTTCGACCCAATAAAGAGGAGGGATGTGGGCTTGAAAAAGTATGGTGCGAGCAAGGTTATTAATAGTGCGAAGCATACGTTTCGAATTTCCCATTTTGTTGCGATGTCTTAGGATATAAAAAATGGAATTGTATGCCATGTTAGCGAAAAATGGATATGATAACGTTATTCTCTATTCACTCCCTTGTTGACACACTGAAAGGTATTATTATCAACAGTAAATTTGCTTTTCACAATTGCTATGAAATTTCAAAATAACTTAGCAAATTAAATCAGATTATGAGACCATAGGATAAACCCAAGTTGATTGAGAAATATGATCTAAGAAAATATCCTAGTATTTGATTCCACTAACACTTGGAATCGGGATGTCTAAAAATCCGAGTGTATGATATCAGATACAGACTAAACACGCGACTCAGAACTATCAAAAGGAAGCTAAATATATTTGCTTAACTGACAAGCATTGGACACAACGTTCGATCTTTATCATATTGCAATTTAATTAAACACGCGGGAAATGACAACTTCGTCACCGGATGTTCCGATGCTTCTGTGCCACGTAGAATGAATAAAGACAACATTGCAAATGGAATGGAGGATGGATGGCTCTGTTGCTATCCAATGGAGAAGAATCTGTTCGTAATCCTTTATGGAAAAAACCAAATGCGTCAAATTCAACAGAAGCATCATTATCTTTTGTAAATTGACGAACAAAAATTAAGTTTTTAATTATATTAGGAGTTATAAGGATGATATTTAAATACAAAAGTGTTTGAGATGTCAACAATGAGCTATGTCTCATATTGGTGGCGGGTATAGATTAGCCATTGCTAACAAATATGGACGGATACATGCTTTGATTACTAAGGATTGTGAGTATACATGTGTTTCGTCTGCAATATGTTGATGATGCTTTGTGTCACTTATTTCATGCTTGGTCATGAGAAACGTATGTAGGAAATGCCTCGTGAATAGGAGCTGGAACAGTGCTATAGTGGATGGTAATCATGGTTAAGAGATGCAAATAAATCGGTTTAAAACCGGGGTTTTCGGGTATTAGGAAAACGGTTTTTTCTTATTACCGGTTTAGGTTTTTTATCGGTTTTTTGAAAGCGGTTTTTTTCGGTTTATAAATGTTTCAGGAATGGTTTCTTTTCGGTTTTATTAAATTTTCGGATTCGGTTTTTTTTAACGGTTCGGGTTTTTTTTTTTTTTTTCGTTTATTAATGTTCGGAATCGGTTTTTATAACGGTTAGTTTTTTTCGGAATTTAAAAAAACTTCGAATATTTATTTAATAAACTTGTTAATTATCAAACATTTTCATTTAAACATACACCGGAAACATACTAACAAATACAATCATAACTTTTTATTTGCACCGGATACATTAACTAAAAAATACAACCATAACTTTTTTTTTAAACAATACAATTATACAACTAAAAATTTAAATACTATACATTTCGAGCTTCGGCATGGCCATCACCCTCGAAAAAAACATATTTGTGTACCTCAAGTATGTCGAGCTTCAGGCATTGCCATCACCCGTTTATACTCAATCCATTTAAAATCTTCCAAAAAAATCTTCTACATCTACGTGATTCAATTTTCTAAGTCTTCAAACCTCACCTTTTCTTAATTCGGTTTTCGGAGGTGATATTCCTAATTCAACTTCTTCTCTTTCTTTAGTTTCCTTCAAGTCTTTAATATCGGACCTTCCAACGATGTTTCATGTTGTACCCTATCTACTCTGTCCAAATAATCTTTCAAACATACACATACTTTCACGGATTCGGGGGGTTAGTCTTGACCTTCTTTCCGATATAATTCTACCGCTAATAGAAAAGGCCGATTCGGAAGCTACGTCGAGCTGGGACCGTTAATTAAGTCACGTGCCATAGCGGATAACAATTAGAATTGGATTTATCTTTCTATCCACAATGCATATGTCAAAGTTTGTAAACTATTCGGGCCCTTAAAGTTATTAAATAGTTTGTAGCCATTATATTTGTCCCAACTCGCATGTTGGGGCCGTAAGTTAGTTTACAATTTGTAGCGTCTTCACAAATAAACTATTTATAAAGGTTTATAATTAATGTCACTTGCCATTCGGGTCGATCCGGCCGCATTTGATCCATCAATTGGGTTTGGTATTGACCATTTTTTGTTGCATAAATTGCAAAATAATTTTTTAATGTTATAGTTAAAATTTAAAAATATGGGAGGTTTTATATAGTTGGTGGTCGGGGTTTCAGCGTTAACCCTAAATCTGATAAGGTCTTAAAATTGGTACATAATTCTTGTTGTTACAATTGTATGATCTAATAATTCTATGGTATTGCTATTTATTTGTATGATGTTTAATTGTTTATCTTTGCTATTTATCTGTATGATGGTTTTACAATCTATGATTCTATGGCTTGATCTTTTCTGTTTTCCTTTGAAAAAGAGATGTAAGCTAGCTTGACAATGAAAGGATAATGGCATTTGAAGTTTGAACAAGTAGGACTAGACCTGTGTTACTTTGTTTATGAGTTTCATGTACTTTTGCAGCCTACCGTAGCTTTATTTAGCCACTGTCTTATTTTAATGGACATGATATGAGAAGTGACACAGTACCTTTGTCTGGTAGTTATGCATGTACTATGCACATGGGTAACTGTATACTTGATGTTTAAGAATTGTTAATTGATGTTTTTCTTTACTTAAATGTTTTTTGGAAAAAAATTTGATGTTTAAGAGTTGCTGGTTGATGATTGTGAGTAATATTCGTTTGGATTCTTGAATGTTTTGTAATATTTTTTTGATGACAATTTTTCATATACTAAAATATTATAAAACAATTAGACGTTTCCCCGCCGTACCCGTTTCTTGAATTTCATCATGTTTCCGTTTCCCGATACCCGTACGGATAAATTTATAACATGAGCAACACAACGGGAATGAAAAAAAGCACCATCTAAAACGGGTTTTATATGTAATTGTAACATTTTCATAGCTCTAGTATTATTGGATGCATTATCTAGTGAAATCGTAAAAACTTTATTATCTAAATTATATTCAATTAAAGTGTCATGTAATTTTTTTTCTTAAATTAGATCCCGTATGAGGATAACCAAATAGTTTAAAAGCAATTGTCCGTTTCATTAATAACCAAGATTCGGGATTAAACCAATGAGCCGTAACGGCTAAATAAGAATTTGCCGTACCATGTGGTGCGGTCCAAGTATCCGTAGTTATAGAAACACCATATTTATAATCACGAAAACCATCAATAATATCTTTTTTAGCCGTTTCCCATAATTTAAAAGCATCACTTCTAAGAGTAGTACGACTTACATGTTGATACCGCGGTTGTAGCCTCCTTTTGATGATCTCCGTAAGCTTGACGTTGTCGAAGTGGTTGAATGGAAGCGCTTGTTGAATGACAAACTTCGTAAAATCAAGTCGAACCGCATCATTATCAAATATAAAAACTTGACCATCCGCACCAATAGTACCTTGTGACGTATCATTTTGGCTAACCGCACTACAACCGCTCTTATGAGTCCTTAGTGTAGTGTTAGACGTGGGGTTATAAAATTTCGAACATTTCTTGCAACGCGCCTTTTCCACCCCATCAATCATAACACACAAATCGTAATTAGACCAAACATCTCCTTTTCTCGTAGTTGGTCTAATTCGCACAACATCATCATTTGTGTAAACTTTTCGTACATTGCTAGTAGAAACGGAGGGATTAGTGGAAGCTTGTTGTGATTGTGAGTTTTCCATTATAGAGGGATTAGAGAAATTAGAGTATATATATCACGATTAGAGAGATTAAAGAGAGATTAGTGAGTGTTTTTGATGTGTTTTCAACCCCAACTCATTACATGTATTTATACTACCAATCCATGGCTTAAAATCATCAAAAAAATACAAAAAAACAAAAAAAACGTATATAAACGGCTATATGACCGTTTGGATATTTAAAAAAAACCGGTTTTAACCGGTTAAAACCGGTTTTTTTATAACGGCTAGTTGACCGACTTTGTTGACCGGTTTTTTTAACCGGTTAAAACCGGTTTTTTTATAACGGATAAAAAAAAAAAAATACCCCGGTTAAAACTGGTTATTTTAAAAAACCGGGTTTAGAACCGGTAAAAAACTGATCGCTTATTAAACCCGAAAACCGGTCTAACCGGTTCGGTTAAATAAAAACCGGTTTTTTTAAAAAACGGTTCCGGTTTTTTAGACCGGTTTTAAAAAAACCGGTTCCGGTTTGCACCTCTAATCTTCTTCACTCCTTTACCACACAAAAAATACACTAACAAAAAAATATACCAACAAAAAAAACACCATTAATTTCTTTATATAACTCTTCACCACATATATCTATTTCTTTATTATATCTCTTTGATGCAAGTTTTGAACTCGGGTTTTGTTGTTTTATTGGTTCTGATAGTGACAGCCGAATGTTGACATGTGCATTTGGTTCTTGAATTATTTGATGTTTTCATAGATCGATGATGATAAAACTTGAAACGCAAACTCTTGAAGATCTTTCTTATAAAGAACTCGAGTATGGTGTTTAACAAATTTTCTGAGATCTTTGATGGTGATGACTGATGAGTCTTGGTTTGAGAATAGTGACAATACACATATGATAATATTTGTGGCTTTGATAATTTTTAATATTGAAAAATGTTTTTTTAGTTAGAGGTGAGTTATTTTGCATATTAGTTTCTCCCTGCATATCAAGGGACAAATCTTGACCATCCATTTCATTAGATTAAAAAGACATGATTTAAGATTAAAAAAAACATGGAGGGACCAAAAGTGTAAATTTACTAAAACTCACACTACCACTCCCTCATTATTTGTAGTGTTGGCAAATCTTGCCCAAATTGCAATTAATTGATTTTTTTGACATTTTGTACGTATTTTTACGTTTCTTTACGTTTTTTACGTTCTTATACGTTTTTATACGTTTTCGTCTGTTTTTTTACGTTTCCGGCCGTTTTTTTACGTTTTCGTCCGTTTTTAACGTTTTCGTCAGTTATTTTAAACTAAGATTCACCCGTAGCTTAACAGTTATTACCTCTGACATTGTAGTATCACCAATGATAAATAAATAATAATAAAATCTCATGTGACGTTTTTTTGCGTTTTCGTCCATTTTTTAACGTTTTCGTCAGTTATTTCACGTTTTCGTCTTTTTTATACGTTTCATCCGTTTTTTTACGTTTTCGTCAGTTTTTTACGTTTTCGTCATAACTATGTTCTGAAGCAAACACGTTTATTATCCATTATATTATCCATTGGGTGATCCTTTGACCATTTTATGAGATGATTATGTGGTTGAATAACTTGATTGGATTCAGCTGAACTAACATCCCCTGATGATGACTCTTCATAACTATGTTCTGAAGCAAACACGTTTATAAAGGGATTGTCTTCGGCTGTAGCAAAAGGATTGTCTTCGATAGTGGGTCCAACTGCAACACCTTGATGTGAGATAGGAGGTTGCACTTCTGAGGATGACGGTGAATGACTTGTAGACGGTGCATCTTAATCAATTGTTGTAGAAGAAGGTATACCGGCTGAAACAACTAGAACTTGAACTGCAGGGGCAGAAGGTATCGGTTTTTCAACACTCGGGGGTTTTAAGTATTCATCGAACATCGATTGGAATAAAATCTCCAGGTCTTTATTAGTTGGTGGTACATAAGGAGCTGCAGGGACCAGATTAGGGACGAGCCCTGAACTGATTTGTCCAGGCGTCAACAAAATAGGGTTGGGTTCTGTACTGATGTGCACAGGAGCCATTTGCTCAGTCAGCTCATCAAATTGGACGTGAATTGTTTCCATGATTCGTCGGGTTCTTTTGTTGTAGATTCAATAACCCTTCCTAATGGGAGCATAACCAACAAAAATCCCAATATCATCTGTTGCTTTTAATTTTCCAAGATCTTCGCTGTCATTTGTAGGGTAACAAAGAGCACCAAAAACTCGAAGAAATTTAAGATCGGGTTTCTTATCATGTACAAGCTCATATGGGGTTTTGTTGTGACGAGTATGACTTAGGGATCTGTTTTGGGTGTAACAGGCAGTAGCAACAACTTCTGCCCATAGAAACATCAGAGCTTTTGAAAATATCAGCATTGTCCGAGTAGCTTCCACAAGAGTACGATTCCATCTTTCGACAACGTCGTTTTGCTAACGAGTTCTCGGAACAGATTTTTGGTGAAAGATACTGACACTTTCATAAAATTCAGTTAGAACTTGATTAACAAATTATGTGTCATTATCTGTTCGGATGTATCTGACAGTTTTGTTGAGACCAACTTGTATTTGCTTTAGAAATTTAATGACAAACTCTGGAGTTTCATCTTTTGATCTTAAAACTTAACCCATGTAAATCTTGAATAATCATCCACGATGACCAAAATGTATTTCTTCCCATTAATACTCTACACTCTCATTGGTCCACAAAAATTCATATGAAAGGTATGTAAGACTTCCATAATGGTGTTATCAAATTTGGGTTTGTGGGTATACTTCTTGCTTTTTCCTAGTTGACAAGCAGAGCAAAGATGGTCTTTCTCAAACTTCAACCTTGATAAGTCTCTTACCATATCTTTTCATGCAAGATCATTGATGGTACTAAAGTTCAAATGGTTTAACCGACGATGCCACAACCATGATTTGTTCTTGTATGCTTTTAACAATAAGCATATTGGAGAGGACTTCATCATGTCTTCAACAAAGATAGTATACAGATTTGAGCCACGAGAACCTTTAAGTAACTCCACACCATCTACATCTTTAACATAACATGAATGTTTTCTGAATGCAACTTCAAGATCTGAATCACAAAATTGACCTACAGAAAAGAAATTGTATCCAAGTCCTTCTACATAATATACCTTGGAGATTACACTGTCACCAATCACGTAATCTCCATAACCCATAATAGCACCAAAATGATCATTCCCGAATCTAACTATCCCGATGAACTTTTTCA